>JARFJB010002408.1:0-75000 GCA_036346205.1 Vesta saturnalis | reverse complement strand
GGAAGAAACAAGATAGAGCAAGAGAGAGATGTGCATTATCAGCTTCTATTATAGAGAATGTTCATTAGTCTATCCGCCACTAGATGGCGCTAAAATCACTTTTTACTCAAAGGGGCCAGGGCGCAGACCCTGATACAAGTCTTGTCTTACAAGAACCTCCTTATTAGAATACAATTTTGTATGATGGTGCGAAGGCCTGCAGCTGTAAGATTACGTTAGAACCCTCATACAATTGCATCAAGGAGGCCACGATAGGGGCTAAGCTCTATACTTGTCTTATAAGGTCAGGTTCCCACACCATCTCCGGTCAGGGGCGAAGGCCTGAGAACAAGTTGCGAAGCCCTATACGTGTCTTACAAAATCCTCCTTATTAGAAATACGTCTTCTCGTATAGGTGAAAGATCATCCAATAGCATGTGACCATTTTAAAACAATAGGATCGATAATTTTAATAATAATATCTTATTAATTATGCAATTTCCAACATTGTATGCGTGTGCATTTGCCTAACCTCCAGGGTACTGCTCTTAATATAGCCAAAAGGACCTTAATTAGATGACCATCAAAAATAACCCTAAGACCAACCCCAAGTCCAAGTCCAGCTCCAGGTCCAGCCCTAGCACCAAGACCTGCCCCCCACGTGAACATGTGCAAAAAGGCTCTAATTAGGGTTGACCCTCGAAAAGAAAGGGTGGAAAATACGTGTCCTATACGTGAGCTGTCATAAAATAGGGTGAAAAAACACGTCCTACCCGTTAGCTGTCATAAAATAGGGATGAAAATACACGTCCTATACGTAAGCGAGTAAAAATAATTACGGTTGAAAAGGGCCTTCGAAAAGAAAGGGTAGAAAATACGGTCTCACACGTGAGCGGGTAAAAAAATAGGGTTGAAAAAGGCCTCCGAAAAGAAACCATAAAAAATAAGGGTTAAAAATACGGTCTCCCACGTGGGCGGTCTGGTGACGTCAAAATCCAAGATGGGGTCTAGTGTCTCCCTTCTACTAGTGACTAAAGTATAACTGTTTTCACAAGTAGGAAAGTGTGACCTACAGGCAATTCCTGCTGGTGAAAAAGTTGCTTTACTCACGAGTTTCATACATTTTTTCTACCTCCCTAGATTAAAATAAATTCGATAAACTCTTTGTTAGTTTTTATTTTGTAATGGTAATATTAAAAGTACAATTGTTAGCATTATTAATTTGAAGTGAACAAGAGCTGACATTACTGCTAGCATTTGAATTGGCAACATTTAAAGAGTTTGAAGAAATAATATCATCTACATTCGGATTAGTCGTACTACTTACTGCTTTGTTAGTTGGATTGTACACTTTTAAAACATTTCTAGTTCCGGCTAAATTTTTGCAGCGGAATCCATTTTATTTTGCAATGAGTCATCTACGTAACCCTCGGCAACTGTGCTGGATTTCCATCCACCGTGTTTCTTTAGTTGAATTATATCGCCTCCAGAACTCACAAATAGTGATGCCGGAGAACGTCGAAATGCGTGGCCGGTGTAGTTTTTTGGGTTAGGTAAATTCTAGTTATTAATACCTACAACCTGCAGGGTTTTGCATCGTCCATTTCTATACTGCAAAAAGAAATGATCGGTTTTGACATTTATGGGTCGTTGGGTTTCATATTTTTTATAAATTTTTATCAAGTTTAGATCATTTTCAGGTGTTTCATCAATAACTGTGAATCGACGTTGAACATGAGTTTGTTATCAGGTAATGTGATAAGTAAAACGTTTTCGGTATCATTAATATCGTCACACTTCATTTTATACAGTTCTTCCCTCCGTCGAGCTCTCCTGATTCCAAATATTAAGGCAACCTAATACATGATACAAATAATAAGTTTGCATTCAGATTTTGTGCTATCAGTAATACCTTATTCATAAGATAATGAGCTTGCAACAAAAACTTGATTTATTTTTAAAAAACGCAATGAGTTTAGAGAATTTACTGATGTCTGCATCGTTGTTTACCATTAGACTCCCTTTCAATTTTGAATAAGTCGACGAAAGGATTAAAAACTTCCAGATTTTGGATTTATTCAAAGTAAACTAATAGGACCTTTTCTGTGAAGCTGTTTATGCTTTATGAGCTATATTCCTTTAAATATTGCTGCTTTGATTTTGTAGGGAGAAGATTGATTAATTTATTCGCGTAATTCGTTAAAAAACGACACGTTACAACAGTTTTTTAACGCAAAAGTGCAAAAAAATAAACCATTACGGCAGTTTTTTTACGCGTTTTTGTTACTTCAGGAATTACGTATTTTATGAACACTAATTTAAAACACTGTTAGTTTTGCAACGGACATTATATATGGTATTATATTATATCTGAAATATTCAGCTGTTTTAGAAATATTTAATAAAAACCAGAAACTGACCCTAATAACCCCCCCCCCCCCTCCGAGACATCCAGACGGCATGGCCGATCTTGATAAACTTGACCAAAATTTGTAAAATGACCTAATAAGTCGGTTTAGCAATAGTGAAAAAAAAGTCGATTGCATAACCTTCTATACCTACATATATACATGTAGAATATGTATATGTTATACCATCAATACGAGGAATGTTTTCAATTTCCGGAAAAACCGGAAGTAGTGTTTTCATCAGGATAATATTTTATTAGCGCAACTGAACAAAGTTTATTTCCAAAATCTAAATCAGCATTAAATATTTGAGAATTCTTATCTCCTATACTAGTAGCTTTAGAAGAAGCAGGTTAGTTACATTCATAAGAGTGGCTGGTTGCTTAGAAAATAAAAAAAAAAAATTCTTGGAGGGAATATTGAATAAATTAAATTTTTTGATCGGGTTCAGGGAGTCGTAAAACATCACAATAACGCAACTTATTTTTTCGTTTTTTTTTTCAACCGCAATACTTTCTCGTTTAGCAAGAAAGTAAAAATGTAAGTATGACATGTACTGAGGATTGTAACTGAGTTGTGAAATACGCCAGAGACATTTTAATAACACGGATTAGAAATTTAAAAATGAACCTTGCAAAAGATTTTCTTTTGACTGTAAAGGTGCTGTACATCATTTGGAAGAACTTCTGAAAGAATTTTATTTATTCAAGCAGTTGGTCATGCAGAGAAATAATAATATAATGAATTAATCTATATGGAATTAAAATAAAAATATAACTAAACAAAATATATCATGACATAGCATTATCCTATAAACTGTATAAACATGATTAAGTAACGGTATAAGCTAAATAGTTGTTATTTCTGAAGGTGTCACATTGCTACATGTATACTTAATTTTTATAATGCAGTACGAGTCAATTATATCCTTTATTAATACATAATATAGTAGTATTCTACAAGTTTTGCACGGCAGCGTAAAGCTTCGAAAACATTGGCTTGAAAACATTACTTTGTGATTTTGAGAACAAGTTGCTTGTTAATTCTAGTACCTTTTAGTTTAAACTCTTCCCTTAAGGTTCTTGATCGGTTGTAACGTGCTAATCCTTTGGTGAATATTCTTAATATTTTTTAAAAAGACACAGTAAGTACGTGTGAACAGTTTTTCATGAAATCGGATTAGGATTATTGTTTTGAGCGGAGTCTCCACAATGTCGAAAAAAACTTTGGATGGTCTAGAGCCGACAATTGACACTAAATGAAAATTTACTTGGTCGAAGGTGTGATGTTCAACTTATTGTTTCGTAGTTAACCTATTTTAGAGTCGGCGGAAAATATTGCACAAATTTGTTAATTATAACGACTTTATAACTTCAAAAAAGTTAGTAATAGTACTGGTTTGGTTTAAGACAGATTGCATTCTATAATAAAGTTTAAAGTAAATAATCAGTATAACAGCTCAACTGCTCATCGACAAATATTTACAATTAAAATACTTATCTTTTGGGTAATTCAATCGTGTACTTTCTTTATTTATCCTTTATGCATATTTAAACGTTTCGATAACAAGTACAGTTATCGTCCTCGGTAAATGATAATATCTTGAAATGTTAAAACAAATTTATGAAATACGAAAAGTATTTTGAATATTTCATAAATTTGTTTTAAACGATTATTCTTCATATTTCATAAATTTGTTTTAAATCTTAATTAAAATATTACCATCTACTGAGGACGATAACTGTAATTGTTATCGAAACGTTTAAATTTATATAAAAGATAAATAAAGAACATATACGATTTAATTACCCAAAAGATAAGTATTTTAATTATGTGTGATAATCGTGAGAGTTTACATTTTCAAATGTATGGAATGTTTGGATTTTTCTATTTTTGCGTACCAGCTCTTGTAATAATTCAAATTACTTTTTTTTATTAGTCGCACGTACCAATCTTGTAAAATACCTTTTCTTAAACTTATTATACAATAATTTATTGATACTTGTCATGCTTAACAAGTTTACAAAAATGTTGCTTCCAATAATTTATTTCCGTCTCTTTTTTCTCTCCTTTTTTTAATCGAAAGTCTATACTTATCAGGCCTAGATTTGAATTTATAATGGTATTTCCTAGAAAACCGTATCAGTATTATATCAAAATAACGATTGCGGCTTTTACTAAAAAAAATCATAGCATTCTTGTGCATATGAATCACAATGTTATACGTTTTGTATAAAATGATAAGTGATGATAGTATATCAAAATACAAGTTGCAGAAGGTGCCAGTTCGCGCACGAGTCAGGAATTCGAACTGACGAGTAAACGAATGGCCCTTCTGCAACGTGTGTTTTATAACGTTCTCTCTGTTGAGTAATTCAATTACTAAAACATTTTGGTTTTTTATAAATAAAATTAATTTTCACTCGTTTAATTATTTGAAGTTGGCAACATTGAAAATAATAATGGAAATTGACAGCATAATTTTAAATTTAAATAAAATACCTAATCTTCGATTATGGAAAACAGTGAAAATATTTCATTAACACTGAAATCAGAGAAGTGACCGGGAATGCGAAAGGTTTGTTCCTGATAAATTCAGAACAACTTATGAGAAAGAACGCAGATTGACCAACATTAGAAAAAAATGGAAATCATTTAAGAATGTGACTTCTGGTCACATTATTTTGCAGCAAAATAATGTGAGAATGTAAATAATTACACGAAATCGAGAAAATAATATTTTGAGATTGTTTGCATGCGTGTTTCCCCTTCGGGCGGAGCGCGCTGTGTCCATAGATTCCAGTCTCAATGGGTGGATTTGCACCGGATTACTTTTGTTGGATTTTACAAAGTTTAAAAATTTCAAACAAGCCGTTCTTCAAAATTTAACATTTGCAGATAAACGTGCATTAATGCGCATAGATACACGTAATGTATTTTTTTCACTATCAGTCAAGTAAGTACCACTTCCAAGGTGTCATTAAAGGGAAGTAGCTTAAATCTTTACAAGTTGGCATGACAACCGGGATATAATATTATTTACCTAGGGAAGTAAATGTTGATATTGTTAAAAAGTGGCCATCATCATAAGGTTAACTTAATTATGTATTAATATTAATTGTAACCGTACAATCTGTAAAATTGTTTATACTTAAAAATCTATTAGCAGCAATATCTTCAGAGATTTGCACATTATTGGACATTTAAGTCAAAAATTTTGTTTTTCATCAAATGACAAACGGTTACTATAGTGCCAATGCAAAGACCACTACTTAATTTTGCTACAATAACATGAGATTCTCCTAATGAATTTTTGTAATTAAATCATAAAATAATTGTTAATAGACAATATAACGTGTTGATAGTAAAAAAAATAATGTACTTTACACAGGAAGTAAGGATTTACTGTCCCTCGCCTTCTCAAATCCCTCGCGTACACTCGGTATTCAAATGATGCTCGGTAGAGTAAATCCTACTTATAGGACATTCGTTTAACTTATCCCGATTGATCGATGAATCAAACGCGCACTTGTGTATGACTATCCTTTTCTACATATTTTTGTATGGCTCTTATTAACTCAAGTAACTAACAAGGATAACGTTAACAACAAATTAAGTTTTCTTGTACGAACAGTTTTGATACCAACATTACCAACCTTAACTTAACTACTTCACATAAATATAAATGTCATAATGTTTGCAAATAAAAGACAAAAATTTTATTTACGTATCGTAGATGTACGCACATAAAAGCATATTATTTTCAATAAAACTTAAAACGTAGCAGATGAATTTTGGTAAGTTATTATATATACTAAAATGTTGCAAAAATTTTGTAAATAGGTATTTGTAGGTTAAGGTCAATGAACTCTTCCAAAGAAAGGAAGTAATTGTTCCAATACTTTTCTACATAAAAGTGGCGATTATATATCTTTGACGGCAATACATTTGTGAGTTAATGGTTAGTTATTTGATTTATTCATAAAGATTGAATTTTTTAGGAACGCTACTAATCATTATGCTTTGAGAAAACATTCGAATTGCAAAATACGTAATGATAATTTCAGTCATCGGTGTTTATTTATACACTTGTTTGTGTAGAAGATTATTATACTGCAATTCAAAATTATTGGCGCATTTAATGTAATTGAATTATAGCACTTTTTTAAACTTATTCAAAGTATCGTGTCAAATACATTATAACCAAGTGTTTCTTACTTATTGAGTACATAAAAAAAATACACCATAATGTAATAAAACGTAAATTTGTTCATTCACATTTAAGCATGACTGTGTTGAAAATAATTTATTGTTATAAATTATAATGTTTTAGTATACAATAACATACATTATATGTTATTATTATAATTATTATAGATTATTATTAAGTTTTTGGAGAAAACTGTTTGCGTTAAGAATTCAATTAAAAACAAGAAATTAAATGTTCACTACACTTTATCTTCTGTATCTGTTATCGTTTGGATTTATAATAATTGGATTTACTTGGACATCATAAACTTTTTCTTGTTCCCAAGACTTTAGAATTTCAGCTTCTGCATGTTTAATCGTTTTTAACCAAACTGAAGGTGAAACTGTTTCTAACGCTTCGTTCCACATCTGTTTGACATTATCATCCCCATAACCATCTCTTCCAATGTGTTTATCATAATAAGTTTTCTTATTCCCATACCATTTCTATTGGGTTAAATTGACAGTGGTAAGGAGGCAAGCGTAAAATTTCGTGTCCATGTTCTCTAATAATATTATCGACCAAATATTGTTTCTCTTCCTTATGTAGCTTTGCTATATGTAGTAATTCCGTTTTAAATGCTTTTTTTTTCATGAGTAATTTTTTCCCTAAGCCACTCTGTAATTTCTTCTTTTTCCAATTTCTAGTTGGTTGGCGATTGACAATTTGTGAATGGTACGGAGCGTTATCCATAATGATTATAGATGGCTTTGTTAAGTTTGGCAAAAGTTGATTTGTTAACCATTTAACAAAGTTTTCAGAATTCATGCAATCGTGATAATCGCTGCTTTTATTTGTGGTAGAGAATATAGGTTCTGCTCCTTCCACAAAGCCATCTTCTGTTCCAGCATGTAGAACTATATAACGTTTGCCTTCCCCACCAAGATTCTTAAAGCATTTTGAACTGGAATCTTTCCATATTCTTTGTTGCTTCCTTTTGCAATATCCATGTTTCGTCGAGATAAACGAACTGCTTGTAGATATCTTGTTTCATATAAGTGATGTAACTTCTCAAAAATTTTAACCTCATCGATGCTATTGAAGTTTTTTCGCAAAGAGCTTTTCTATTGTTAGTTTGCTTGAAATGAAATCCAATGTCCAATAAAACGTGATAGAGGCTAGTCCTTTTACACTCAACGATACCTCTTTCTTTAATTTTTGTTAAGAGCGTATCTAATGATACATGTTCATGGTTAATATACATGTTGTAAATTGTAGTACGGATTTCACTTTTTTGTCTTTGATCCATGTCTTTTGCTTTTAGACTTTTTCGTTGAGGTTCATTTTCCTTGTTTTCTTCTTGATTTTGATGTCGTCGTAAAGCATTAGAAATAGTTTTCGTGTCAATTTTCAAAGCATCGCTAACCCTTGCATGCACTGCTCTTAATGGTGATAAGGGCCCGTTGTTCTGTTTTTCTTTATTAAAGTATTCGACTAAGTTATGGATCAATTCGTCTACGGTAATTGACCTACGAGGCATGTTGAGTTGATGTGCTACAAATGAAAACATAAATGTTATCTCTTTCTGTAAAACGAATTAATCTTTACCTTAAATGAACACTAGAAAGTAATGTGGTTCTGAAAAGAACCGATCTTCTACAATATTAACTCAAGAAGGAATGAATAAACGAAGAAACAAACCAACCGGCGAGCGTACGTAACCTCAATCAACGTATAAGCAAATAAAGGAAAGTTGTTCTGTGCAAAGGTTGGTATCAGTGCTCATATTTTTGTTTTAAATTACAGACGACGGTCATTTCGTGATTTAATGCATACATGACGTCATCGGGATAAGTTAAACGAATGAACTTTAGGTACTTCCCTTGTAAAGTAATATATTAGTAATGGTAATTATGGTATGTAAAAATTCACGCAGTGACATAATGGCTCAAGTTTAGCTTTGCTAATTCTATGGTCTATGCACCTAGCGTATAATTTTTAAAAAGGCAATAGTGGTCCAGATCAGTGCATTAGTCACTAACAATTAAACTACCCGTTTCTTCCAAAGAAATTTGCTCGTATATAAAGATTATCGAATAATTATAATCGATGTATCATGTTATGTTTGACTCTCTAAATGTGTAATTTATCTTCAAATACGTGATTAAAAATCCCAAAAAAGATAAGTATTTGTAATCATGAGTTTAAAACATTTTCAGTTATTCTTGTTGTTTGAGAATTTTATGTAGCCTATTGTCTAGAAGTTTATTTTAACCACCGTTAAAGTATCTCGATGCCTTTCAATCTATTTTTGCCCAATCGTGCATAAACATAATAAATAAAAAATAAATCTAACGTAGCCAGAAAATAACCTGCTTATGCCTGTGTTGCATTGCATGAGCAAAGATCTCGCATAAGAGAAAGAACTAGTCAGTCAAATTACAGTTATTTTCAAACATGCGTGTTCCCCCTATATTAAATGTACCAAAAAAAAGTTTAATCAATTTAAAAAGTATACAAATATATACACATGTACACATTTTTTGGTTGTTATTAATTAAAAAATGTTACATAGACAACAAACCTACCAAGAATGCGCTGGTTTACTTATAAGCTGACATCTCTGTTCAAAAGTGTCTACCAATGAAGACAACGTCGTAATGGTAACAATTTTTTTTACAGAGATTCAATCGAATTAACCAGACCATTTCAAATTACAATGGGAGCACTTGTTGTAACAGTAGTCTCTAAGGTGATTTGCAGTGATCGGGTTGACGTAATTTAAGTTTCGTAAAGGCTAAATATGCACACAGCTTTTTTTTTATTATTTCTAAGAGTTTAGTTTCACTTTTATAAAAACAGCTTAACTAAAATAGAATTACGGTTAAAGAAGGAGCTCATACCTTTACTAAGCTGCAATGCGAATATTTATCGTAGGACCATAGGTTTATTGTATACGGGTGATCAACTATGGGTTGCTAAATACTGCACTATCAAACAATGCAATAACTTTTAAAGCAACAACACTAAATAACGAACAAATAAAAATAAACACAGAGGAAGCAGAAGGGTATAGGAAAGCGGTGTGTTGCCTAAATGACAACAAATTCCTATGGCATACATACGAAAATAAACAAAATAGACCAATAAAGGTAATGGTGAGAAAACTTCAAGCACTACCGATCCTAACAAGATAGTAGATGAACTAAAGGAAAACGAATTTAAAATAATCAGTGCAGTTAATATTATCAAGAAAGAGAGAAAGAGATAAAGAAGGAATATCAGGTAGAAAAGAAACCGTTACCACTATTCATGTTAACGTTTCATCAGGCAGAGGATATTAAAAGAATATACGGTATTAAAAGCATTCAAAACGTCATAGTTAAAATCGAACCGCTAAAAAAGCCTATATTAGCGCCACAATGTAAACGTTGTCAACTGTTCGGCACACAAAAGTTTTGTGCTCGTGAACCCAGATGCGTTAAATGTCGGGAAACATAGAACCGAGGAATGCACGAAACAGCGGAATGAAAAACCGAAGTGTGTTAACTGTATGGAAGAACACCCCGCAAGTTACAGAGGCTGCGAGGTAGCGAAAGAATTCCAAGCTAGGAGAGAGAAGGCTGCCAAAAGCAAACCGGAAGCAAATGCCAAAATAATAAATAAACGAGAATATTCCAGCGTAAATGATCAGACCACATTTGCGGATATAACTAAGGCAAACAACCAATCCGATAAAGTATTACAGGAAAATGAAACAACAAATCAACTACTATTAGCATTAATAGCCAGAATGGATCGACAAGAAAATATGTTGCAACATTAAATGATAGGCTTAGAAAATTAGAAAACGAAAATGGCAATAAAGTCATTACATCCACGTCAAGAAATTAATAATAATGGACAGAAGGGATTTAAGGATAGTCACTTGAATGCTAACGGAATCCTACAACACCAACAAGACCTGAAGCATTCATTAATATACAGAAAATAGACATATGCCTCATTTCTGAGACTCATCTTACCAGTGAATCATACCTCAGATACAGAGGCTATCACTGTTATCACACTATTCATCCTGATAACTCAGACATGGCAGATAATAATTAAAAATAACATAACGCACTATGAAGAAGCGAGCATCCAAACTACAAAAATCAAGTTACAGTAGTGGCAATTAAAACTGGAAGGCTGAAGCTGGTGGTAGCCGCAATATACTGTCCACCCAAATATAATCAAAAAAGAAAACTACTTAAACGTTCTTAGAAAATTGGGAGAGCGATTTATAATAGGAGGTGATTATAATGCAAAAACGCCAGATGGGGATCAAGAATCACCACTACCAAAGGAAAATTACATGCAGCAGCAACAGAAACGGGGTGCCTATATTTTCAACAGGAAGCCTACATACTGGCCCACAGATCCCCACAAGAAACCAGACTTGCTTGACTTCTTCATGGGAAGAAAAGTTTCAGAGAATTATATAAAAGTTGAAGAAAACTTTGACTTAAATTCAGACCATTCTCCAGTGATACTAACATTAAGTGAAAATATAGTTACAAAAAAATGCAACCTGAGGCTAGTAAATTAGTATACTGATTGGGAAGGTTTTCAAGAAACACTACATAATCGAATACAATTGAATGTACCTTTACAAACAATAGAACAACTGAACCAGGAAGCTGAAAGTTTGTCCAAGATATACAACAAGCTGCCTGGAAAAATACACCAAATTAAAGATAGAATGATCGGTAATAATTATCCTAAAAATTAGAGAACTAGTGGCAGAAAAAGAAAAGCACGGAGAAAATGGCAGCAGACAAGAGCGCCAGACGACAAAAACGTACTAAACAACCTCGCACAAAGACTAAAAGAAATACAACAGATTAAGAATGACTCTATCAACATTTATTTAAAAAGCTGACAAATGATAAACAACAGATTATTCCTTATGGAAAGCCACAAAACAATTGAAAAGACCAATTGTCATATGGCACCAATAAGAACCGCAGATGGAAAATGGGCTAAAAGCAGCTGTCAAAATCTGAAGCTTTCGCAACACATCTGGAGGAAACTTTTCATCCAAACGAAGCAGTCGAAGATATAGAACTCGAAGGGAAGTAATGGGCTCACAAGAAATCGTATTAGTAACCCTGAGAATCGCCAAAAATCAAGAAGAATATTAGTTCAAAAAAGCCCGGGCTACGACTTAATAACAGGATCTGTACTTAAACAAATACCCAAGAAGGGAATCGTAAAACTTACCAATCTTATCAACGCGGCATTCAGACTAAAACATGTCCCTGACATTTGGAAAGTGGCAGAAATCATTATGATCCTCAAACCAGGCAAACCAGAAAATGAAGTATCATCCTATAGACCAATATCACTATTGCCTATTATTGCAAAAGTATTTGAAAAGCTGCTGTTGATAAGATTAAAACCGATAATTGAAAGAAATAACTTATTCCTGAACACCAGTTTGGGTTCAGACAACAACACTCGACAATAGATCAGGTGCACAGAATTACGGATATCATAGAAAAGGTATATGAGGAAAAAGATATGCTCAACGCTGTTTTTAGACGTAGCTGAGGCATTCGACAAAGTATGGCACGAGGGTTAATACATAAAATAGAGATAAACTTCTAAGGAATTTGTAGAAATATTAAAATCATATATAACTGGTAGGACGTTTAGGGTCAAACAAGAAAATGACTTCTCTGATATGAAAGAGATAAAGGCTGGCGCACCACGAAGTGTATTAGCCAATTCTTTATTTGATATACACCTGTGATATACCAAGAACTGAAGATACAATACTAGCAACATTTGCGGACGATACGGCGATTCTTGCAGTTGGAGAAAATAGTGAGGAAGCAGCCAGAAAACTGCAAAAAGCAAGTGACAATGTAAATACATGGACTAAAAAGTGGAGAATTAGAATAAATGAAGCTAAATCGATCCATGTCGACTTCACCAATAACAAGCATGAGCATAAATTAATTACAATCAATAATAATGACATTCCATATCACAATACGGCAAAGTACCTGGGGATGAACCTCGACGCCAAACTCAAATGGAAGGAACATATCAAAAAGAAACGGAAAGAATTAGATATTAAACACAAGCAAATGCACTGGCTTATTGGAAGAAAGTCCCAATTATCAATACACAATAAAATAATAGTATACAAACAAATACTAAAACCAATCTGGACATATGGGATCCAATTATGGGGATGTGCAAGCAAAACCAACGTAAACTTAAATCAAACGTTTCAAAACAAAGTTCTAAGAAATATCGTGAATGCCCCATGGTATGTACGGAATGACAATATACATAGAGATTTGATGATCCCAACAGTAAGAGAGGAAATAAAGACGTTTGCCACTGACATGAGAAACGACTTCATTGCCACAACAACCCAGAAGTACTACAACTTCTTGATAACGCCAACCTAGAGCGAAGGCTTAAAAGGACCAAACCTTTTGAACTTGCATAGTGACTAGTGTGACCAGAAAACAACAAGAGTGTAAACTAAAGTTATGGTGATTACAGTGAAAAAGCAGAGTACAGTGAACTGTGTAACACGTGAAAGAAGTGTTAAGTTTTAGAATCTAAGTAAAGTCCGATGGGACACCTTAGCAAATAAGTATTAGGGTGATAAGGTCAAATTAAACTATTGGTTAGTCGACTACGACTAGTTTTAGTTGTAATAATAAAAAAAAAAAAAAAAATTTCTAAGAGTTTAGTTTCACTTTTATAAAAACAGCTTAACTAAAATAGAATTACGGTTAAAGAAGGAGCTCATACCTTTTACTAAGCTGCAATGCGAATATTTATCGTAGGACCATAGGTTTATTGTATACGGGGTGATCAATGAAGTCATGCAAAAAATCAAAAAGTTTGTATGAGTGAAATTTTCGCAAAAAATTTTTTTGGTCGTTGCAATATGGTTCGTTACTAAAGTAACATCAATATCTCTAGACGTTTCTGTCAGTTTTTGGATTAAAGCCCTTAGGCCTTGCACACACTACTCAACATAAAATTTGGGTAGCAAAATTTTTAAAATACTATAACTTGACATTGTATTGACGGTTCTTGATGATTTTTGCGGATTTGGAATCCTTGTTTCACATAGATTTTCTTTGGTCTAATCATTTTATTTGAGGGTTGAAATTTACACATTATACAGGGCCGATAATAAACAAAAACGTAGGGTACGACGCCCTCTAAGGTTTGGCATTATTTAAGTTTTTTAAAAATAAATTCTCACCTCAAGTTGTTTTATTTAATGTTATTTTCACTGTTCTGCCCGAAACTCACACCCCATTTTGTTGTCTCAAAGAGTAATTCAGTTTTACAGAGTTCTTTGTCCACCCCCATGCCCATAATTTTGATCGGGTGTAATTTCTACGCGACGCGTCAATTTCAAAGTAGGCATTGGAAAAAAAAATTGTTGCAATGGAACTAAAAACTGTACACATTTAAATGCTATAATTTTGTAAATTTTAATTAATATGAGGCGTTTAAGCACGGCAGAAAGGGAAAATTGCATTCGACTTCTCAACGAAGGAATGTCAAAAGAGCAAATTGCGCACATTTACCATGTTAGCCGAAAGACAATTTATAGTTTGAACCATCGCGTCGAAACTACTGGTGATCATAATTATGGATATGGGGGAACATACAAAAAAAATAAACCAAAGAACCGAAAGAATTTTAATGAGGGAAACTATGCAGAATAGAACAAAGAACTCTAGAAAACTGAATGACTCTTTAAGACAACAAACTGGGGTGAGAGTTTCAGACAGAACAGTGAGAAGAACATTAAATAAAAACAACTTCAGGTGAGGATTTATTTTTACAAAAACTTAAATAATGCCAAACCTTAGAGGGCGTCGTAGCCTACGTTTTTGTTTATTATCGATCTGGTATAATGTGTAAATTTCAACACTCAAATAAAATGCTTCGACTATAGAAAATCTACGTGAAACAAGGATTCCAAATCCGCGAAAATCATCAAGAACCGTCAGTGCAATGTTAAGTTATAGCATTTTAAAAATTTTGCTACCCAAATTTTATGTTGAAGGCCTAAAGGCCTTAATCCAAAACTGACAAAACGTCTAGAGATATTGATGTTACCTTAGTAACGAACCATATTGCAACGACCAAAAAATTTTTGCGGAAATTTCACTCATACAAACTTTTGAGTTTTGCATGACTTCATTGATCACCGTATATAATAAACCTATGGTCCTGATAATATACGTCATGCAGCTTAATCCGAAAAAACTAGTTCTTAAAATTTGCAAGCGTTCAAAAATTTGTATTCCTATTGAAAATATTTAACTTTAAATTTTACCTAAAAATCACTATGTGTAAGTTCGAGTGGCCAGCAGTTTATAATCTTGATGGTAGTGATAGACACGAGGTGAACTATAGTTCGATTCTGTGTTTGGTTCAGTTCGCAAGTTGAACACTGAACCGAACCGGAAAATTTTCATATAGAACCGAACCATACAAATATTTCGGTTCGTTTACGTTCGCAACTTCGTTTTTGAAGAGAAGATTTTGAACCTATTCATTTTAACCATTGAAGATAATATTAAATATAATTATAATAGAGATTTCTAAAAGGAATAGTACCTATTGGCAATTGCAAACATTTTTTAACGACCTTTGTATTCATATTCACTGAACATTCTACTTAAAATCAATTTCGTACATCAATTGAAACAGGCTTCATAATAGTGGTAAGGTCAATAAACTAAAACTAGGTAACATAGCATTTTGTGGAACGTCACAACGTATTAAATATTTATAAATACCACTAACCAGATTCCTAGGTTGTAATCCAAGATTATTTTAAATATGGCACAATACATTTTTAGTTTCTTCCGATTTCATAGAATCATTAATTACGATAGTTATATATGAAAATATAATTTTAATCGAAAGAGAATCACAACTAAATCATTATGAATGTAACGCAGTTATGTCTTGCACAAAACAATGATTATTAAACAAAAGTAAAAGTAGTAGTAAAGCACCTTATGACCGTACAGCTTGAGCGTCTCAATATTTGGCTCTTACTAGATAAATAAAAAAAGTTTGAAACTAATAGATTCCGTAGATACAAGACAAATGGACCGAAAGAACATCGGGTTCACTGCAGTATCAAATGGCCAGGTACTGCATTAACAATATTTTAAAACTTAAAACTGAACAAATCAGGTTATTCAAAGACAAAAAAAGTAGAGACTGCTTATTGATAGACAAATAAGAAATAATAGAATCTACAAATAATTCCTGTTGCCAAAATACTCAATACAAAAGTAAAGTATAATTTACCCAGTTATTTTAATTGATAAAGTAAAGCTAAAGATATTTGTTTTCAAAACCACTTTACAAATTATAGTTAATCCCCAGTTATACATAGCTGAAAAGGAACAGAAGTTATTGGTGTTTTAGATAAAAAAAGCAGGGCATACCTAGTCAATTATGAATGAAAAACGTATCCGTAAAACGTATTAATAAAAAAGTATACACCGAGATAAAGTAAATCAAGCTTTGACAAATCTCGGAGTGAGTGATGCAGTTTATAAAACCATTCAAAGTGTTTTGTGTTCATCCCCGAGGAACCATTTTTATTTTAGCACGATTTCGGAAAATCAAATTCTATTTGAGAGTGCGCCACGCGCCTGTCCAAATTAAAGTTCCCATTACAGTAATAAGTCATTTTTTTAATAAACATTCGAGATATATAAAGTAATTTGAGATAGTGTAACAACTGTACTAACAATTCAAATACAAATATGTGTACCATTACACTTAGTGAAGTGTAACATACTATCACATTTTAATAACAAATTTATCTACTGTTTTTCTGTATATGATCTTTGCCTTACAAACCGTAACCCTCAAAGGGTGGAAGTCGTAGAGAAGTCTTGCGTAAAACTTATTTATGGTATCAAAAGAAGGAGTTATCAACCGCTTCAAATCTAATGTTTGTAAATAAATAGGGTATATAAACGCTGCAGTTGTTGGCTTGGAATGGCATAAGAAAGAATAGAAGTCAGATTTTGATTACAAAAATGATTTTATTTAATTTAACCTATAAATAATCCAAATAACCGTTTTCGTATTGAATTTTCTTTGCAATATTAAAAAAACAATTTTAAAAGAACATATTGCATTCATTAATTAATAACGGTACATGTATATTGTCTACCTTTTATAATTTTCATGTATCAATAAAACTCGAGTAATGTTGACAGATATTTAACATACTATAATAATGATTTTTTTTCGTATCATTTTCAACCAATCAGAACGTCCAATTAAGTTAAGTTACCTCGTATAATTACGATAATACATTATTATACCTAGAGTAACTCTACCAATAGAAAATTATACATTGTTTGCATTTCCATAGCAACCACTTTAATTTGGTTCATACAAACTATACGAGACGTCAGAATTGTAATTTTTACTGTACTAATACGTATGTAATTAAACTAATAAATTGTTTTTCCATTTGGCCAAATTTACTCAAAAAAATAATCGCAATAAATACAATTCGTACCTCAAAGTAATTATGGTTATACATCTCAAACTGTCAGTTTGACAGAATACTTTTCCCGCTTCGCGGTCCGATTATTTAAACTGTCAAACTGACGCTCTTTGTAATTATGCAACAAATTATCCATGTATAACCTGATTAGTTTGAAGTACTTATAGTATTACTACCGATAATACAAAAATAGAAAAGTACGCACAAGGGACTATAAAATCTAATAAAGATCAATTTTATAAATTTTCTTTAATGATGCTTCTAACTGTTGGTTATTGTTTTGATAATGAGCAAGCATTCACACTTACAATCGTAAATTATAAATGATCACGTGTAGTACTTATTTTTAATTTCTTAGGAATGAAATGAAACGTTATGTAAATTGCACTACTATTCACTTTTTAAGTAATTGATTGAAAAGATAAGATCTGATCTAGTAACTTTAATTACAAAATATTAGTAGCATAATTACACTTTTGCACTAAATATTTATGTATTAAAAGTTTATCTCTATAAATCTTAAATTTACGGTTACTTAACTAAGTGTAAACAAATTCATGTAACCATAAGACGTGCTTCTCAATTTTTTCAAGTATAAAATTAGTGAATGTTAATTACTAAATTAATACCTAAATATTACCTTACTCCTGAAAAATTCTGGTATATTCTGCGTATAATAAAATATGACAATTTCTAGAACTTAATTTTAGTAGTTATACTTTGGTACCTTAGTTTTTATTACATAAACTTCAGTTTTATTGAATATTTGTATTACTTGCATTTTTACTATGCATACAAACAGTAGGTAATATAATAACAATAAGCCTAGCCCGGTATGATTCATTACAAAATTTTCCTGAATTTACTTAAGAAGAAAACAGGCAACGAAAGACGAGTCAAGTATTGTGAATTATTCCAGCCTATTCAGCTTAGTAGGGCAGGTATTAATTAATCATTTAGATTAAATAACGTAACCTACAGTATTATTTGTTCAATAAAGTTTAAATGGTGTACCTAGGTCCACGTATCCCAATTGTAGTGTCTCCAGGTGCCCTATCTTAAAAATGTGTAATTTGAACTTATTCGCAATAATGCAAATTCGAGAACAAAACCATCGCTGAGGGATGTATCTTGACTTTATTGACAATAATAGAACTATTATTCAAATTAAATGCTTGCCTTACATTGACTTTCCTGGCAATAATTAAAACATTAGAATTTATTTACAAGTCTGATATTTAATTACTTGCAAACCTCAAATCTGATCAATAGAATTGGCCGTCTAGTGGTAGCTACGCCGTGTTATTTGACTTAGATAGACTTGGATGAGGTTAAGTGTTGCATCATGTGGGACAGGTAAAAAATGAAACTACTCAAATTAGAATTATTAAGCTTTGCGCAATTATGGTTCAACCCGTTAATTTAGTAAGTTGGGAATGAACCACCAAGAAAACCCAATTTATTCATAAATAAGTAGTTGCACAAGTACATTAGTGAATCAAATAACAAAAAAAACAAACAATAAAAGGGTTCAATGTATAACAAAACACCATTAGATCAGGTTAAAGTGCGTACACAATTATAAGATTAAGGAACAAAAAAATAAAAAGGAGTTTAGCTATACATAAACACAAAAAACAAACATTGTGATCACACCTACAATTGTATCATAAATAAATCAGAATAAAAAATACCTTATACAACCAATCATGCCGGTCTTTAAGTAAATAAGCAAATAAGAAGATAATAATGCAGATTACGGCACATATAAAATATAACAAACAGTAAAATTAAACAGGTAACAATAAGGTAACGGCAATGCAGTAAAAAAAAAAGGCAGGGAATTTACACATACACAGTTGTGTGGTTAATAAAAGCACAAAAATACATACGTACAATTACAATAAATTACATATAAAATAAATTAGTTCGTAGACAAACAATTCTAAATAAGCCGATCGAATCAAAGACACTTAAAAAACTCATTAAAACAAAGCCTCGCAAGAGTAAGGTGTAAATAAATCATAACAAAGGGACCGGTAAACAAGTTTGAGTGGCTGCGTTAGAAAATACAGCGTCCCTTTTTCAGCTGATACATTCATCTATACAAAACAACAAGTTTAACAGTTAAGATGGAATTTGAGGAGTTTTTAGTGTCATCTGGACCCGTGTCTGTAAACCGCGGCCCTGTTTATAACAATTTAACCTGGATGTATCCTTCTACACACAAAAAGGACGAATTCGCGTCTTTAGTTTTTCTAAAATGTACACGATAAAAATATTTATAGACAGAAAAGTTCACAATGATGGTTTGTAATTAGATAATCAAGGAACGGTCTAACCATCTAAAGCAATCGAACCTCCGACTTCAACTAGCTGTCTTTACTCCTCAAATCAACCCCCGTTTTTAAAGGTTATAAAAAAAAACAAGAAATATTACGTGGGAACAGTTTCATAGTAAGTACCACAAGAAGTATTAATTTTTATAATATGCATTCGTCCGTAACAAACCTTATCGGTCTCGAATTTCGTAGTACCCAACAAAGATGTCTTTTGATTTGCGGTGTATTCCGACGTAATTAATTATTAAACTAGCGACGTTTTATATCAACAATGTGCGTGTAAAAATATTCAACGATTTGTTACACTCCTTCAGTAAAGGCGGACACCTGTTCTTACCCTAACATGTGTTTTTATTTTTCTTTACAATCCTTACTCAAATAACTGTTCCATACATTCCCATATTTCTTACATACCATACATAAAATAATATATCCCGATCCGCTACCTACACACTCATTAACTTACAACTTCAAAAAAAAACTCAAGGTTTTGTTCTAATTCTATTTTATTACTAAAGCTCCGGAAGTATGCACTAAAAAAACTTAAAATATACATGCAAATATGCACCAAAAACAGTCAAAATAAGCACTAAAATATGCTTTCATGCATTTTTCTTCGAACCTTAAATTTAAATGGGGCTGGCAGCAAATGATTTTATTGGCAAAAATCAATTAGATTTCCCTTTATAAAAATCAAGGACGATTTTAATAATACAAATTACAAAAAATCCTTTATTATAATTACTTTACCTGCTCACAAAGAAATAAGTACAATTAAAGTTTTTTTTTGCGATTTCATTCCGCAAATCGCTCAAAACATGCACTTTTAATAAATGCTTTTATGCACTTTATATGCATTTTGCATATTTCCCAAGCTCTAATTATTACTCTACTAATTTTTATATACAAGCTCCATTCTTCGATATTTAACTTAGCAAATTTGTCTATGACTTTGTTATTAAAAGTCGGTATGTTTGTAATGAAGTCTCTCTCTATTTACAGAATAGCCAGCGCTGATAATCTTTCTTCATACATTGAATTTCGCATAATTGTTTTAGCGTTTTAATGTCGAAAAACATCTCCCGGCTTCATCAGATGATACGGGAATAGTAATAGTTAATCATTGTTTCCAGTAAATGAACACATCCTTTAAATACGGTTTCCAAACTATTTGCTTTGAAGAAGCAAATGAGGATAGGCTTCCAATGTAACGGATAAATATGCTTCAGGAAGCTTCCTGAATATTCTTTAAATTTTTTGCTAAAAATAAGTTTGATACTACTAAATGTCCCGTGAAACTAAACCTTTCCTTTTGATATTTCTTCCAGTCGACTACGTTTTCTGCTTATTTCTTCTAGTATTTTTACATTACATTCGGACAAATTAATACTATTTCTTACGTTACTAACTGCCTTATCAAAATTCCCAACGCATGTTTTTATATACACGGGATGTGTTTCGCAACTGACTATAAAATATATCCACGTGGGGCATGATTCTATGAAAAAAATTCAACCAGTACACGAGCTCCCTGTTGGCTAACGTACGCTTAAGTCCAGATGATTGCTCAATAGTTGCTGCGTCTTAACTCTGTCCGTACACCTGATCAAATCCTCTTTAAATTCAACCACGGTATTTACTCATCTTGCTTGAAAATTCCATCTAGGTGTAGAGCGTAGTAACAGTTTACTATTTATTGTGTATGTTAAAAAACATTCATTTTTTATAAATCTTGAGAAGGTTGTCAAACATTGTATATAACTCATAAACCTTATATTTTTGAACATATAAACGCGTCATACGTACAAAATATCTAGCGAGGAACATTACACGACCTTCCAACTACAAAGTGCAAATTAAAAGAAATGAAATAATTGTAATAATAATTTTTACCTTTTGTGAGTGTGCGTGTACGTGTACGTGTGTGTGTGTGTGCGTGTGCGTGGCGTGAGCGTGTGCGTGTGCGTGTGCGTGTGCGTGTGCGTGTGCGTGTGCGTGTGCGTGTGCATGTGCGTGTGCGTGTGCGTGTGCGTGTGCGTGTGCGTGTGCGTGTGCGTGTGCGTGTGCGTGTGCGTGTGTTGCGTGCGTATGCGTGTGCGTGCGTGCCTGTGCGTGTGCGCGTACATACGTGCGTGCGTGCGCGTGTGTTACATACATTTTGTTTATGTTTCTTAATATAACGCTAAAAATTAATCAAATATGAATGAAAATGGTGAAACTGTGGTATTGATATCTTATTAAAGCTGCCGGCTTTGATTCTTAAGTTAACATGTATGTATTAATCTCTATCTGAAATGAATTTTTAAACGTCTTTCTGACATAGATTATTCTTTTTGTTTTTACACTGTCGCCTGTTTTCGTTATGAACGTATGAAAAGAGGTTGCATAGTTAACCTAAAAAATTGTAATTAAAATTATTTAATTTTTTAAACATCAATATGTCTGTTAACCTCTGCCAGACATGAAGTTTTAAACGTCTGTTTGATAGAGATTATTGTTTTTGTTTTTACAATTTTGCCTATTTTCGTAATTACCTTGTTATAAAAGAGGTTGCATAATTATCTTAAAAATGTTATTATGGCTATTAGGTAGCTGATATGTAGCAAATAATAAACGCGGTCGAGGTTGGTAATCCGAGGCGATAGCCGAGGTTTATAATCAACCACGTCCGTTATTTGCATATCGGCCGTGTGTCGTTCAAGACTTTTCGTATTCCCATCAGCTGTAAATTATAGTTTGACTTCATAAAGATAAGTTATATACGACTCTGCTGCCGCAGAGGAGTCGCAATCTCCACATTCCTTCACTGCTAGGAGATCGCCACCATTTTCGGCAAGCATGGTAGCCGATGACCTCCGAAGCGAATGGTCGTGTATAACTCAGGATTAGTCAATGAAAAATCACTGCTTTTCTAAATTTTGGGAGCGCAAATCGGCGTATTTTTGTGTGTAAAGCATAGGCCCTGAATCATGATTTATTATGATTTTAAAAATGTTTAAGCGCTTATAAGTTCAAAGAGAGTTTAGATTCGACTTCTAGTGAACAAGCACCTTAATTGGCTACAATTTGCTGATGTTATAAGGAATTTGAACGGGAAAGGAATTGTGTTCAGCATCAAAAAGGAGCAGGGCGACCTCCTACGGCTGCTACCGACAAACACATTTCTGCTGTTAAAAAAATAATTGAAGAGGACAATAAAGTCACTTATGCGGCAATAGAGCATCCACTCAAGATTGGATCCTCAGCTGTTAGAACAATTATACACGATCACCTGCATTAAAAAAAAAAGGTTATTCGTTTTGTACTGCATCACCTTTCCGACTTCCAAAAAGCAGTGCGTGGAAGAATCTGCCATGAAACTTTTAATTTTTCAAATAATGGCGGACGTCAAGTTTTTTCCAAAATAGTGACAGGTGACGAAACTTATACTCCCTTTTTCCACGTACCTACCCGCCAAGAGAGTCGTGTGATTCGTGTGATTCACGAATATGAGGAAACTCCAACAATGATAAATAAGCAGCGAGCTATGAAAGAAGTTATGTATGCAGTATTCTTCAGGACAGTCCTAGTAAAGGCAATTAAGATAGAAGGACAACATACAGTTACAGCTAATTGGTACACTGAAAAATCCTTGCCTGATGTGTTCAGTAGGGTTCCAGGCACGGGAATTATGCTGCACCATGATAATGCATCGTTCCATATGGCAGTTTTTGGCTGAAAAAATATAAAAGTAATAGATCATGCGCCATATTCGCCTGATTTAGTAATGTGCGACTTTTGGATATTCTTTGGGCTTGAAAGGAATTTGCGGGGTAGAAGGTTTTCGTCTGAAGAAGAGATTGATGCCGCAGTTCATACTTATTTTGAAGGCATTCCGATAGCAGATTGATTGAGAGCAGTGGAAAGAAAGAATGGTCAAGTGTATCATTGTTGAAGGGAATTACTTTGAGCATATTTAAAATAAAAAATAAAATAAAACGTGTTTCTTATTCTCAATAAATTCAGCTCGACCCTCGTATGTCTACATATTTTCTTATGAAACTAAAATATAACACTTAAGTTCTTCTTTAGGATTTTTTTGCCGCTAAATTACGCGTCGTATAAAAAATTGCATAGAACATAATTAATTGATATGGTTAAGGTCTATATGTTGATATTTTTATATCTTTGAATTATACAGGTGTTTCAGAAATCTAATCAGCTCCAGGAGAAATGAAAACAATGTTAAATACCAAATTTGAAGCACGCACGTCTTGTCCTTCTAAAGTATAGGCATAGGACATGGTACATGAGATTTACTCAGAATTCAAAGCAGATTCAGAAAACGAAATAAAAAACAGGTGTTTCCATTTGACAAAATCAAGTTGGTGGTCGTAACTTATTTTTGGGCGACCCTATATACAAAATTTTACCAATAAAAAAAACCGCAGTCAAAATAAAATCGACTTGTCCGAGAGTTTCTCCAAAAACTAGACCCTTCAACTTTAAATGAATTTAGATATAATTTCTGGAACTCGCTGTATATATGTATGTTTAGGAGTATCGTAAAAAGAACCGGTAGCCATTAATCCCTACTGACTGAGGTATAATACTGTGCTAGTGTGCTATAACTATAACTGAAATTATCAGAAAATGTAAATGTAAAATCTATAACGAACCAGTATACCCAAAAACTTCAGTCGTAGCGTATAAGTTCTGGTTAAATTAGTAGATACTTAATCATTTCCAATATGACTGAATACATGTAAAAATGTACTTAAACTTATCGATGTTTACAACGAGAAATATACGTGCTATTCTGATTATTCATAAAGTAGCTCATACGCATCGTAATACAGCAAAAGCGAATTGAAACCAATGTAAATGTTTACTTTTACTACTTTCATTGTGTTTCATTTTTTCTGTTTGCCTACTTCCATGCTTTGTTTTACCTTTAATGGCTTTTAAATGTACGAAAAAAAGGTCAGAAAAAGTAAGTTATTTAGATTGCGATAAGAACCTTTTAGATGTTAATTGCTAATGAAATGTGCAGTTAAAGTATAAATGGATGTTTGTAAAGTGTTTGCTTATTGTATGCTTGGAAATTTTAGACATTAAATAATGCAATAAGCTCAAGTTTGTTACTCAAATTGTCAAATCTAGAAAAAATTAAAAAAGTTATCAAATATTTTAAAAACGTTGAAGATGTCTAAATAATATGTATAAAGATATTTTTACAATAATGAAAATATGTCTGCAAAATTCCTATAAGAATATTTTTAAAATGTTGGAAAAGTGTCTGTAAAATACCTATAAAACTGTTTTTAAAGTAACAATAAAATATTTGAAAAATTCCTGTTAAAATATTTTTAAACCGTGGAAAAATTAACTATAAATGATCGATTTAAATACCCTTTAATAAGGAAAACAAAACAAACATTATCATTACAGAACAGTTAGAATGGTTCTTTATCTTCTTCGTGTACTCACTTTGCCTCTGCGTCTTGTATTCTGTAAAGTTTTAAAAAATGTGATACTTGCGTGTTTATAATACGCTGGCGATTGGGCTAGCCATAATTGAATTGATCTGTTTTCATTAGGACATTTTTTTGATACAAATTCTGAAAAATAAAAAAATACGTTACAGTTATGAGTGTTATGACATTCTTGATATACATATATACAAAAAATATATCACTAGTAGTTCTAAATCTTCTAAAATGTGCATACCTATAAAAGTTTCCTTGCTGATTGGCCAATAATACAGTCACAGATATGAAAATAATACTAGAGAGTAAATAAGAAACCCAGATTACCATATTAAAAAGCCAGTAATCGAAAGTTAGAAGTCATAGGTTAAAACATGTAAAGCTTAAAAATTTAAATAATGACTAAATATCTGCTGTGGAACAACACACTGCCTTCCGACTCGCAAGGTGGAAACTAAAAGCAACGCAATAATGCATTTTTAGGATAACATTTAAAAAACCCGACACAAAAGAAAAAACTCCTAATAGAAAGTAAAAGACTTTTAATCAGCTAGAAAAGAACTGCTGATCTTCAAACGGTTGAACACAGTCCTTGAGAAAATCATGAGTCGGCAAATTAAAGAACAGCTTTATACACATAATATTCTTCCTCCTAACCAAACTGGCTATTGCCGTGGATTTATCTGTAATTCCGCACTAACATTGATTATAGACGATATTTTGAACACGTGGGATAATAGTAAACTAAAAGCATTGGTTTTGTTAGAAATTAAAAAAGCGTTTGACCAGTTTCGCATAGCGAGTTACTGGCAATACTGAAACACATTGGCTTTAGGACTATACTTGTTTAATGCTAAATAATTACTTGTTACCTACTGTGATTACAAGCTGCGCGTGATGGTAATCTATCAACGTTCAAGGAAGTTAATTATGGACTCTGTGTTCAGATTTACTACATACATTACACACGCACGCACGCACACACACACACACACACACACACACACACCTACTGTGATTTCAAGCTGTGCGTGATGGTAATCTATCAACGTTCAAGGAAGTTAATTATGGACTCTGTGTTCAGATTTACTACATACATTACACACGCACGCACGCACACACACACACACACACACACACACACACACACACACACACACACACACACACACACACACACACACACACACACACACACACACACACACACACACACACACACACACACACACACACACACGCACGCACGCACGCACACACGCACACACGCACACACACACACACACGCACACACACACGCACACGCACACACACGCACATACGCACGCAATCGCCCACCCACCCACACACCCGCCTACTAACCCTCTCTCCACACACACACACGCACGCACTCACGCACACACACGCACGTACACGCACACGTACACGCACACACACACACACACGAACACGCACACGCACACGCACACGCACATGCACACGCACACGAACACGTACACGCACACGTACACGCATACGCACACGCACGCAAACGCAAACGCAAACGCAAACGCAAACGCAAACGCAAACGCAAACGCAAACGCAAACGCAAACGCAAACGCAAACGCAAACCCAAACGCAAACGCAATCGGCAATGCAAGCCCTAGTTGGTTAACAATTGCTTGGTAGTTACAGGGAAGTACACGTTTCAGTTTATAGCACGGTTGATACATTCCAGGGGCCATTTTGAACACTGGGACTCCGGAGTTTGCCCTCTATTAATATAATTGGGTGGAGGCGAAGCACTCACAAGCATGTAATACGTTCGCTAGCGATACTCGGGTTCGCGTAGATGCTTTATTTCTGCATGTTAAATAAGCGCACTACGGAGATCTAGTTAATTACAATTGGCAAGATAACACAGAGATAAGTCGATCTTAGTTTACAACGGGCAAGGTACAATTTATTAAAATTGATTGACATTACTGGTATTCAGGCTGGGAGTTCAGTGTGGATAGGTATAGCCAATGTATTTCAAATGGCAAGACGGCTCGCTATGTTCTCCCTTCTTTTTTAGCTGGTCGGCCTTTCTTAAAAGATATACTTGTACTGGAAAGCAAATAATATCTTACATATAATTTAATTTAATAATTTTTCTTATAATTTGTTTTCAAGATTTTTAGAAGAGTGATAAGTTGTGTTTTTAAGTAAAATTTTTGTTTATCGACAACTTTATCTTTTCTTAATGTGGATATTTCAAATACATTAACGATACTCTTCATAACACATTATGGTCACCGTATAATTATAATGTTAATTATTCTAATGAGTTTTTAACATCATTTATTAGGACACGGAAAGCAAATATAAATGTTTGCTTTAGTCTTATTAGTGATTGCGTACGAGCGGTATTGACTTTAAGAAATTCAAATCGGGGCAAATGCTTCACGCGAGTGCAAAAATCGTAATGTTTAATATCGTTCATTATTAAATAAATGATCACAAGAATTTATTAATTTTGATACAATAAAATAAATAAAATTTTACTATTGTAGTTGGTTTGGTCAGATTTTTGTTTTATGTGAGAAATTAACAATGTAACTTAAATAATTCCTTATTCACCCTATATTCAAGCATATTTTTTATAAAAAAACCATTTAGCATTAATGCCTTATGGGTTGGCAATATTAGTCACACAAAACATTCGTTTTTAGTAAATTAAACAATCGACGTGTCTCTGGAATACCATATTTTTACAAATATGGTAACTACCAGCTATCATTTCACATCTACCCGTTACGTAATAATAGATTTAGAGTATAAATGAGAGCTCTGAATTCACGTTAGCATTCAATTTTTTTATGAATTCTATGAAATTATCGGCAATAAAATAGTAAGATTTTCAAAATGTGAATAGCTGAAGTATGTTTTGTAGTACAAATGTACAGTGCATCCCATTTTGGTTGAGATAGCCAAGTATCTCGGTTGTTATTGAAGATAGAACCTTGCGGTTTCCGCGGTCCTGTACCACTTTTTTGTGAAACTCAATATGGCCTGAACGGATTTTGCCTAACTTCTTTCGCTTATAAATTACAGGGTGTTTTTGAAAATCCACACTTTTTGGATCCCCTCCATAACTAAGAATTTTCTGAGCGATAATGTCAAATTGAAAACTTGTCCCATAGAGAATTTTACGTAGAATCCAGGGGCGCACTCAATTTTTTTTCGGGGTATCGTTATGGAGACAAGACTCAAACTTATGATTTTGTCAATGCAACACCTTGTATTTTATTATCTCATTAAATTACTTATTTTTTTTCCTTCGAAATCATATATAATATATAAACATGAAGTTTTAAAAAATACTCCAAAATTACTAAAACATTGAATTTTAATAGAGTGCCATGGATTTCAAAGTTTTACTACAGGGATTATTATTTGTAATTTTTTTATAGTAGGTCATGGATGCTACAAACACTGTTGTTGACTTTTGGAGCATTGTTTTATCTAGTGACTGTGTAGAAATCAACACATCTGCTGCCACAATGATAAATTTTGATGCGTTTTATTATGTTCGTGTTTGGCGATTTTGTTAATTTGTGAAATTTTATAATGGCTGAAAGATTTTTTCAGAACAACGTAAAGTATGATATCATACAATGTTTCAATCAATGCCATGAAAATGTTGACGAAGTATTAGAATTATATTTAAACAGGCAAACTAGTAATTGACAATAAGACATTATATGACATATTGTTTTTAAAACGTTAGATATCCAGAGAGGCGTTAACCTAGTCGAGAAACGATATTTCGACTAAAGAATAATCTACTAAATTATGGTGCGTATTCTAAACCCCGGCCCAAGACGTATAACAAGGAAAATAATGAAGTGGATAAAATAAATGTCTCAGCCACCGTCAGTCTCTCTCCTCGGACTTCTTGTACGAAGTTATAAAATGACACTAGCGTTCCCCGATCACGGGTCCAAAGGATTTTAAAAAAAGTACAAATTGAAACCCTACAAAGTGAATATTGTCCAGCATTTATGCCCTGGTGATGCAGCGAGGCATGTGAATTTCTGTAATTGGTTTTTGAACGAAACTCGAAGGGACAATAATTTTGCGAGCAAAGTCATATGGTCAGACGAAACCCATATAAGCAGTGCCGGTTTATTTAACAGCCAAAATACAAGGCACTGGTATGATGAAAACCAACACCTAATTTTTGAGCAACAACAACGGGGTCGATTTGGTTTTAATGTAGCCTGTTTCTTATTGGGGACATCAATAATATACCACATTTTTTAAGAGACTCTCAACGCGAATAGGTACTTGGCAATTTTAGAAGAAGTAATACCAGAATTCCTGGAGAATGTTCCCCTCGCCTATCTTAATGCCATTTACTTCCAACAAGACGGTGCCCCTGCCCACAATTCGAGGTTGATTGTGTCGTTGTTAGAAGAAACTTTCCAGGACCATTGGATTGGAACAAATGGACCCATTAGGTGGCCTGCAAGGTCACCTGATTTGTCAGTGTTGGACTTTTTTTGTGGGGTTTTTTGAAAAATAAAATATACGGTAAGAGGCACAATAATATTGAAGAACTTCGTGCAACAACAGAGGCAGTTTTCAAGAATTTACAAAATCGGCCTTTCATAATTTTAAATGCATTAAGACGTATTCAGAAATTGTGTCAATTGTGTGTTAGGGAAAATGGACATAAATTTGAACAATTCAATGAATAAGTTACCGAATAATTTCGAAATGAAATAGTATGAGTAAATATTTAATTAGTTGCTTACTCTATATTATGAACTTTTTATTCCTATTTATTTGTTGCTATTAGTTACCTACGTGTTGTGTTTTGTTAGTGAATTAGTGTTAGTATTGTTATTGTTCCTTTCATAGAAAAATCACAAGTAGTATTTCTTCAATTTGAACTTTTTTTGTATGAAAAATCCATAGCCTACTATTAAAATTCAATGTTTTTGTGATTTTGGAGCATTTTTGAAGAATTTATGTTTATATATTATATATCATTTTGAAGGAAAAAAAATAAAGAATTTAATGAGGTAATAAAATACAGGGTGTTCCATTGAAAAAATCATAGTTTGAGTCGTATCTCCATAACCATGCCCCGAAAAAAAAAATTGAGTGCGCCACTGAATTCTACATAAAATTCTCTATGGGATAAGTTTTCAGTTTGACATTATCGCTGAGAAACTTCATAGATATGGAGGGAGTCCAAAAAGCGTGAATTTTCAAAAACGCCCTGTAACTTATGAACGAAAGAAGTTAGGAAAAATCCGTTCAGGACATCTAGAGTTTGACAAAAAAGTGGCACAGGACCGCGAAAACCGCAAGGTTCCATCTTCAACAACAACCGAGATACTTGGCTGTCTCAACCAAAATGGGATGCACTGTACATTTGGTTCGCTTAGTGCATATTTTAGTACTTTTATTATTTTTTTGTAATCTTTACTTTTAATACATAAACAAAAATGTGGTATATAACTAAATACATAAACGTTTTTGTTTATGTATTTAATTTGACATTTGTCATCAAATATTTCAAAACTTAATTTTTTTCTAATTTTATGTAAACGATTACAAAAAACACGTGCGCTGTCGCATTTTTGGTGCTCGGCCTTATATTTTAACCCTCGGCTACGCCTCGAGTAAAAAAGAAGAGCCTCGCTCCACGAAATTTGCACTAGTTTGGAAAATAACTATTGGCGAATCTCTTATAAAAAAATGGTCTAAATCATTCAACTACCTTATTTATACATAAAACATATTGCATTACTTATTTAATGAGGAGTTTAATTAACTTAATTTCTTTAACTGATCGGTACTTTAAGTTGTACGTCATTATTCACTTCTCTAGTAAATATCTTTATTGCTTATATCCCAAAAATAGGCACACGCTCTTTTCCTGAAAGATTTACGTGCAATTAAAGCAAGATATGATTAATTTCTTTATGGTTATTACTAGTTGTAAGCAGGTTTTAACTTTTCTTTTTAGATAGGCATTCGAACACGTAATTTCTGTAATATGTACCTTCAATAAATGCTAAATAGACATATTATTGCAGTTGCAATTAAGTTATACCACGTAAATTGTAAATTTGAATTACTCGTATCATAATAGTATTTATTTAATTTCTATTCCATCACTAATAAAAACATCAATAAGAGAGAATGGCATAAAACCACTATATTGTCAAAGAAAAAGAAACAAAGTAATCACTTCAAATATTAATGATATTGATTGTAATTTCTCATTTTCTAAAGAATTTTAAGAAATTTACTTCGCAATATTGAGTTTTTTAAATTCTTCAATCAATTGGGGTAATTGTATTATCTTTCTAATCGTGATCTAACACATAGGATGTTCCATAAAATACAAAAATAAAAGACCGGCATGTTTTTCGTATTTATTCGAATAGACTGTAAATGTACCTATAACCTTTTTCTTTAGCCGATCTTGAAATTTTCACATTTCCAGTAGAAGAGGCAACTCTTAATTTTTTAACAATGAGTGAAACAAGCTGATAATGTTTCCCATGTGATTTTAATTAAATTTTAGAATTATAAAATTGAAAATTGTATAAACCTATCAAGTCCATGCGACAAAACCTAATATGCATACAGTATGTTCAAAAAAACATTGTTCAGCAGGTTATCAAGACATTCAGAAACGTAATTTCTTAATGGAACGCACTGTATATTTTTACATACTCTGAGAAAAAAGTAAATTGTGAATAAAAAACGTTTAACACATACGTTCTGTAAATTTCAAATTAAAAATAATGTAAACCGTTAGTTACAAAGTATGAAATAACATTCGAATAACATAACATTGAAATAACATAGATAAAATTAATAATACTAAGATGGTATTCTCTCGTTCAGAAAAATGCGATGCGATATCCTGGAAATTTCCATCATTTGCAGAAAGAATTTACAGCGTAGCTCTGAACATTGTAGGGAGTTATTTCCTCGAAGAAATTTACCAAACAGAACATATTTATTGATACTCTTTCGAAAGAATGAAGAAACTGAAACGGATGTTATGACATATTAGCGATATGCGGACCACATGATAAAGTACACATAGTAATCGTAACTATGTAAGTTAATACAACGATATCAATAATTATTGACACAGCCCAGTGGCGCACCCAGGATTTTCTTACGACGAGGGTTTTAACTTTAGTCAGTCTTTGTGTAGGTACGAGTATATACAAAATCTATGCAACTCTCTTAGACAATAACGTGTTTTATTTGTCAAATAAAAAGTAACCAATAATTACAAATCACAGACAGACGGACGGACGGACGGACGGGCAGACAGACAGACAGACAGGCAGGCAGGCAGACAGGCACACACACACACGCACGCACGCGCACACACCCAGACATGATGGCCGATCTTGGCGAAACTTGGCCAAAAGTTGTAAAATAAGCTAATAAGTCGATTTAGCGACAGTGAGAAAAAGTCGATTTCATAACCTTCTATACCTACATATGTATCTGTAGGTTGGAAGGTAAAAACATTCAGGAATGGGACGTAGATTGAGATGCGGTAGTAATCTTCAGCACTACCAACATTAACATTACATTGTGTAATTGTAGTTCGTGGTTTATTTATGAGAAAGTCGAATTTTTCTGCTTTTTCTTGAGCTTTAGAAAATAAATTGGTGAACTTCTTGTTTGCATTATCTCTCAGATTTTTTATTTCTAGTTCAGTGTCCTCCGCAAGATTGATTGCCTTCTTCAGGTCAATGTTTCTTTGCCGAAGTAATTTGGTTAAAAAACTGCTATGGTTAAATATTTGATTCACAAAACGAGCTGGTAGAGCAGTGTTGACACGATGTACATAGCAGGTAATGGGTTCGATTCCCGTTACCATCTACCTTGAATGAGGTTTTTTCAGGGGGTCATATAGTTCTACAACAACTTCTACAGAGTTATACCATTCAGTCTAGCTATTGGCATAAAACCTTTTTAGTTTTTTGCAAGTAGAAGTAACGTTTTCTTCCTCCAAAGCCTGTTTTAGAACCGATTGTCTTTTAGGAGGATTGAAAAATTCTTACAACTTTCCAATTATGCTTATGTAGTTCCTGATTGAAGGTACTTTACAAGAACTTGATACCGCCAGATCAAAGAGTGTGCAGTGCAATGAATACATGTTGCTGTGGGATATACCTCTTGATTGTGTGTCTGTACTCCATTAAACTTCCCACTCATGGAAGCAGCGCCATCGTACCCTTGACCACGTAACTTGTTCATATCAATTTTAAAATTGATAAGGTTGGCAGTTATGGTCTTAGAAATTGTTTTTCCTGTTGATTGGAACACAGTGATTCTGCGAGTACCGAAAAATACGGCGATGAATTGACTAGAGTTGTCAATTTTTCAAGAATTAAATTGTTGCTTATTGCGAATTATTTCGTTTTGTACTTTCCAACTCGAATAAAATGCATTAATTTTAGAACTGGATAAAACTTGTTGAAGGGCGTTATCGGTGTTGGTTAGATACCTTAAAAGTTCCCTGAAATTACCTTCATTTTCTTTAGATACTTCAGTAACTCTTCTGCTGCCTCTGTGCCCTCTCATTGCTAAACGCTATCTCCCACAAAATAATACGGTTTCTATCATTGGCTTAAATTTATTCCTATTTACCTCCCTATTTGTCTGGAGATCTATAGGGTCCTGCACTCCTACTTGAATTTTCAATATTATGTCGGCATTTTCAATATTATTCTGATGGCACTTGTAATGCTGGTGCGCGTTTTTTCAATTGTTAAACTTTTCGGAGCATAGTCCTGGTTTTTGATGTTTTCCCAAACCTACATTAGTATGCGCATGAAATAAGACACAAAATTTGCAATACCATCAACTTTTTTTGAGTAGCTTAGCCATGTCCACACCTGCAGCCACTTTTCCTGAAATTTTAACTTTCTGGTACCGGTGAAAGGAAAAGCAAATGTTAGTAGTGGTCACCATAAATTGTTTAACATCTCTACTTTTTGACTGTTTAGTATCTCTATGTTCACAAAATTGGCTACGTCATACGGGTCACTTGTCTTTAATTCTTCCACTTTTTATAGTTTTTCCTCATCGGAAACTGGAATATAGATTATGAAAAATTAGTAAAGAACAACAAACAAAATTTAGATTATCTTGAAATGAGTGACAGTTTCTTCATTCAATGAATTAATGTATTATATTTTATAATACTCCATAAAAACACCAGTATGGAAATAATACTGTTACACATAAATAATTAAATATGATTTCTGTTTGTGTTGTGATATAAGTGGCTATAATTTTTACATTATTTTGCATATTTTTTTAGGCCTGGTCGTAACAGTTTTTATTATTTTTCTGGAAAAAAAGTCTAGAAGTTCAAGCTGTCGTTTTGACGACATTTTCAATGAACATATTATAATACACAGATATAGTAACTGTAACACATTCTCTATTTCACAGTAAATTAAACGTTGCCAAACAGATGCGTTACAGACTGAAACTGAAGTGTCCACTGAAATATTACAGGCAAGAAGTAAAGTAAGGAGTGGGAGTGGAAGTGAGAAGTGATAACGAATTCAACATTTTTGTGGTTTTGCAGTCATTTAAATATTATACATTCATTTATGCGCTGGTAAATGCGCTGACATTTGTGTTAATATAAATATAGGTATTTATTTAACTCTTTGAAGATGGCTTTAAATTTATTAATAAGCCGAAACAATTGTCATGATTAATTAAAAAAAATATATTATTGAATTGACTTGGAGGGCCACTCAGTTCTATTAATTAATAATTTCCAAAGCTATGGATCAATTTATCAAGGTTCTAAACAATCGTTTAAATTATGAAAAGTTAATTATGTACAATGTACCTTGTCTTCACTATAACATGCATTGTTAATGAATAATATTTATCTGAACCTTTAATACTAAAATGTTATTATAACGTAAATTTCGGGGGGAGGGGAGTATAACCACCCCCGGGTGTGCCACTGAGTTACTGCCTATGAGACATAGTGTTAGTCGCCATTTGCCGCAACATATGTGACAGTGCGCCCATACTAAATATAACCTCAACTTGACATTCGACGTTTAATATTTAGGAGTGCCCAAATTAGACAAATTGAAAAATGATTTAATTTGTTTTACAAATTGTTACTAACAATTAACAAGTATGGGTAAAACTACAATTATGCTATGTTTAGTATTGGTGTAATATTATCATGTTGCGGCAAATGGTTACTAACGACATGTTTCATAGGAGCGGCGCCCCCGTTCTTTCCACTCATAAACATTAAACGTCAAATGTCACTCTTGAGGTTATATTTAGTACGGGCACACTATCACATATGTTGCGACAAATGATTACTAACGCCATGTTTTATAAGCGCGGCTGGGTCGGGTATTTTTGTTCGCACCGTATAAGATCCTGTTGTCAACAAGATATACACATCTGTATTATAAGTGTTTTGCAACTGTGGTGTTATATTAGTTGAGTTGATCGGCCTATTTCCACAGTTTTTGTTTTGATAGCGAGATGTTTCGGTAGCGGACTCTGTTTCCGTCACCAGACCTTTTTGCACTTGAGTGAAATTCATTTGTCATTGTTTTTTCCAAGCACTTGACTACTGTCGGATTCAGGCTTGGAACCTTCCATTTACAAGTCTAACACCTTTGCTACTAAGCCACTAAGTAATTCAATATATTCGCACGTTATTGGCATCCATTTGGTTTCACTAGCCTGACTTATCGAATTTTCTGCCATTGCTATGTGGCTTCTTTGAATTTTAGGTGATTTATATTCTCATCTTGTCTGTATCTTATCCCATTGGATTCAGTGGTCATCGTTTTAGACATGTACGGAGATTCTGGATTTTTTGTTTCTTTATTTTTCTGTTCCTGTGTTCTAACTTTGAGTGGTTTCCTGCTCTCTCCTTTGTATGATTCTTGGGGCTAGGCGCGATGACGGGAGCAGTGTCCGCTTCCGAAACGTTGCGCTATCAAAACAGAAATTGTGGGAGTAGGCCAATATAATTAACTAATATGAGACCACAGTTACAAAACACTTATAATACAGATTTAGTAACTCGGTACGTACCGAAGTCAAACAACCATTTTGAAAACTTGAAACATCTATGAACAAGTTAGCACTATAATAGAACCGCCTAACCTTCCTTTGCAAAACCCCTGGTATCAACGTAATACCTATCGGACTCAACATTAAAACTCTAATACACAGCCGGAGAATGTTACAAATCACAAAAAGAGCTAGGGACGCGTTAGTCGAATTAGAAACCACTATTTCAGAAAACACCAGCTGGACCAACAATCAGACGAGGCTAGTGAAACTATTCGAAATCAATTGAAGAAAAATGACTCTGATAGGATATATGCGACTAAAACTAATGAAGGAGAAGAAAGAACCAACCAGTACTAGTCACAACAACACCGTCATAAACATCTCTAAACGGCAGTTGAACGAAACTGAATTGAAGGTTCAGGACAAAGAGGAGTTCTCCGATTACCAGAGAACTAAACTTACACCTCACTACAGCAAACCTCCGCATCTGTACGATCTACCAAAAGTCCACAAAAAAGGAATTCCTTTGAAACAAATAGTGAGCTCGATGATTTCGTGGTTTGACAAATGCACAATGGAATTGGTGTAGGAACAAACGCTGCCATTCCTGATCACTTTCACAACAAGTGTATACAGGAAACGCACCCACTACAAAAGTGTGAAGTTAGGCGTAGCAAAATGCTTGTACATTAGAGCTGAAACAATATGCTCAAGGACCTGAAAAAGGAAAAAGAAAATATCGCTAAAACACTTAAATAAAATAGCTACTCCGATCTAATACCTGATACACAGCAGTAACACCATATATGCCAGGTACCTCGGACAAAATACGAAGGACTGGCAGCAAGATTTTAAATCCACATGAATGCCCAGAGGAAAAATCTGGAAGACTGGAACTGTAGCAGAACCTGTAACAAACAAAATAATCCCACGTTCCACTAAATTAGATAAGCACAATCAAAGGTAATTTTTTGATACTACAGACTACTAGGCTGCCTGCTTGTTTGCCTATATGAAGAATTTTACACATTAGAGCTTATCTATAGCTAAACCAGTGTGTACTCAGCCCTTTACGAGTTTTTCGTATTAATCCTTCATAAATTTAACTGTATCCACAACTTTTACTTCGGTTGATGAAATTAAGTTTAAGTTGTATCTTCAACGCAAAGTGAAATAAATGGTAAAATATATTTATTCTCTTATTATTTATATAATACTCATGACAAAAAATTCTGGTATCATTAATGCCTAAAACTTAATGTCAGATAGTTTAATTATTTTTGCAAAACTGGAATGTAAATCACTAACCACTTTATACATTTTATTACTTAATTCGAATAATCTTAATGCATTTTAGCACCGAAATACTTTATTGGAATTTCTATATTTTATTGAGTTAAAATAAACTAGTTTGACATATTGCTTTAAAGAAATTAGTAGGCTTTTTCATTTTATCAATAAAATAATGATTTGAGTACCGTAAACTATGTATTTCTGCTAATTAGACATTATGTACTTTTAATCAGTTTTAATACATTTAAAGATTGTAAGTGAATTAGCGTTTTAATTTATGTTTATCACATATCTTAGTAAAGTTAGGAAAATATAAAATTATTGGCGTTATAAATAAATTTAGAAAACATAACATTGATCAAACGTTTTATTCTATTTTAGAATTATATTCTTGTTTATAAGCACTCAAATGCGGGCATAAATTGGTCTTTATGGCACAGAGTAATCAAATTCTAATAACGATTGCCAGTGGCGCTCGCATAAACAAAGTTATCTATACATTGTTATAAAAAATTAACAAACCTTATTATAAAACTGTAGAATTTTTTTTGTTTTAACTTCTATCTTGCACACATTCAGCTTAAAATTTAAAGAATTAGAAGTATAAATACCATATATATATATATATATATATATATATATATATATATATATATATATATATATATATATATATATATATATAATATGAATTTTAAAAAACATTATACAGTAGTGCCTAGTTGATACCTTAAAGGTGTTATGGCTCAACCATTTGGTATCTGACAACGGCTTTAAAGTCAAATTTGATATATGTTTTTTCAAAATCGCCCATCGATGAGTTGAACCAGAGAAGAAGTTATAAAATTCTTGAACTATAGAAAAAAAATTTACAACTAATATATTTATTTGACTTTGCGCCATCGTTAACAACGAGGTTCAAACTATGGTTACAACAGGGTAGAAAAAATTCTCTTGGATTGATATTTAATTTTTTTTTGTAAACCATTATGCTTACCCTTCATGTTTGCTCGATTGTCGTAGCCTTGACCGCGTAAATAAAAAATATCTAATCCATAATTTTCTAACGTTTAAATCTCTTAGTGTGAAATTAAATTTACAATATAAACACGAATTATCACGAACAGCTAAAGAATATCACGACAAAGCAGTTTTTACCGCTGCTAACAAAACCAAGGCAACGTGGGAGATCATTAATCAGTTGCAGGGCAAATCAAAACAACAATCTGCCCTTTCATTGCAAAGAAATGGTATCACATTAAATGATTTTGACACAGCAACTACATTTAATTCCTTTTTACCTAGAAAACAAAAAGACAGATCTGAGTAATTATGAATTTCAAGAAAAAATGTACCTTCTAACAATCGCTCGTTTTTTTATCTCCTACATGCGAAAATAATATAATAACATACATCAATAAATTAAAAGCGTCAAAATCTCACGGATTTGACAATATTTCTAGTCACTTGCTAAAACAAATTAAGTATTTTGTTTGCAAACCGTTATCTTACGCTATTAATCTCTCGTTTAGTACCGGAGTTTTCCTGCGAAGTTAAAAGTTGCTCTCATAAAACCACTACTCAAAAGGGGATCCCAATGATGTCTCGAATTATAGGGCCATTAGTTTGCTTTCAACCTTTCTAAAATTTATGAATCAATTATATCTGACCAACTTTCCAGTTTTTTCGTGGTAAATAATTTAATATCCTCGGATCAACACGGCTTTGTAACTGGCAAAGGCACACAAACAGCGCTGTGTGCATATCAAAACCTAATTGTAGATGCATTGGACAGTAAAAAGATTGCGTTTGGTCTATTTATTGACTTCTCTGGTGCATTTGATTTAGTCGATCATCCAACATTGCTCTACAAACTAAATAGATATGGAATTAGAGGTATTGCACTTCAGCTACTTGTATCCTGCTTTCATGAGCGCTTTCAAATCGTACAAGTAAGAAATGCGTATAGCAACTCCTGTCTAATTACTCAAGGTATACCACAAGGGTCCATCTTAGGTCCCTTACTGTATATAATTTATTGTAATGACCTCTTACAGTACGTAAATGATGAAAATATTCACACTATTTCCTATGCAGATGACACAAATATCTTAATTACAGGAAGAAATTTCTTCGAAACCAAAAACAATTTATACACAGCGTATGCTAAGGTTTTACACTGGGCAAAATCAAATAAATTAACATTAAATGTAACTAAAACCGTAGCAGTCTACTTCAGTATACTAGGTAGACCTGCAACACATTCCTTAACTCAATATAGCTATAACTTAAATGTAGCACATTCGGTAAAATTATTAGTGTTTGATGAAGCTAAACTGGAATGAATAGATTGAAAGTGTATGTAAAAACTGCGCAGTGCATGCTACGCACTAAAATTTCTGTCTAACTATTGCAGTCACCATATACTGTTAGATCTGTATTACGCAAATTTTCATAGTCATCTGAGATATGGCATATTAAATTGGGGTAATAGTAATGTAAAACGGTATTAATATTGCAAAAGTATGCGATACGGATTTTAGCTAAATTAAATTATCGGGACTCGTGTCGTGATGCTTTTAAGAGATTAAAAATATTAACAGTTGCAGCTACGTATATATATATACGAATTATGTTGTTTTGTTTTTAAACATAAAAGTATATTCTCCAGGAACTTAGACTTCCATTCACATAATACGAGGTACAAAAATGCATTCAAGCCTGAGAAGCATCATACTAGTTTTTATCAAAAAAATTTTTATTATCTAGGATGTAAATTATTTAATAGTTTAAACGACGATATCAAACAATCACAAAACATAACTATATTTAAAAAGAAAGTAAAGGCACTTTTACTGTCTAAAAATCCATACACAATTGATGAATTTTGTACAATTTAGTGTTTTAGCTTGTTATTTATGACTATAATTTGTAACTTATGATTGAAATGTAATAATGTTCTCCTTCTCTGACATTATCTCATTTTGCGATAACTTTGTTACCACAACTTGAGAAATAAACTATTATTATTATTATTATTATTATTATTATTATTATTATTAACGTCGATAACAAAAAAATTGTTAAACCTTTACCGGTAACATCAGTAACAGAACAAAAAGTTAGGAAGTGATAAATACTGAAATCTGTTCTTCGTGGCTGACATCGGGTATACAGTCGAGGATGATAGAAGAATATTTAGTTTTTTTCGCCATGCCTAAAATTTTAGATATAACGTTACTTCCTAATAAAGTTATAACTTCGTTTTGGATTTTGTCCCCAAGATAATGAGGCATTTTTCTGCGCTTACATTTGAGGCCGGTTGACATGTTCAGGTATAATAGGATCGAATTTTGCGATAATTTCGATACGTTTCAAAACGTTGCCATTATTTTTTTCATATAATTTATTCGTAGCACCTCGAAAGGCATACCAATATTTTGTTTCTTTATTAAATATCTTTTGTGCTTCAGAATCTATAGTTTTATTCTTTTTCATTCGATTTAAAAGAGCTGTCCATTGCTTCAAATTCTGGAAATGTAACTTACTGTTTTCGTGGTAACTTAAATGTTCACTTAAATGATGCCAATCATTAAACCCATTATCGTTACTTAATTTTATAGTTTTCGCTGAATTTGCAACATTAAAGATTTTGCAATAAAAACAATATACAGAATTCTTTTCTTTAGAATATAACAACCATTCTCGTTTAACTTCTTCATTATTATGTAAAATTCTAGTAAAATACGTGTCAGAAAAGTTACGTCCTGATTTGTCTTTAGGGTAAATTTGATTCTTAATCTGGTAATGACCTGGCCCATTATCTACTAATAATTGAACATGATGAGGAAACAAAACTTTTGACCATAAGCCTGGATCCTCAGAAAGTAGCAACAATATCTTTTCACCGTCATCAAGTTTACAATCTTTGCTAGAAGTTGATTGTAGCTGAATATTGACACTGCCTTCAAATTCCTTCTCCAGTAGTTCTTCATCAGTAGTTGAGCATATTGTAGGAATCAAGAAATCGGACACCATTTGGTTGCTACTTGGTTCAGTTTCTAAGTTTTCTTCTCGTTTTCGTTTGCTTAATAAGTTTTCATATCCGGAAAGTTTCTTTTTTTTATTTTCTCTTTAGACATCTATACACAGGGTGAATCTTATCTAATCCGCCAAAATTAAAGAAGTACTAGAACTCATCATTATAAGTAAAAAAGTTCAAATGTACATGGGTCCGGAAATGCTTCGTTTCCGAGATACAGGGTGTCAAAGTTGACTGTTTCGAAATAATTTCATGAAATTTCGTATACGATGGTTTTTTGAAATGAAATATTCAAATTTGTGGTCCATTTAGTTGTGGTCTCTAGAGGGCGCCAGCGGCAACCATTTCGACCCCTTTAAATCGTTGCAATTTTTTGTGCTACACTGTATACCATTTTGGACTAGAAAAATCGATTCTCCTATCTTTTCTGCTAAAAAAAGGTATATTTTAGTGATGTCGCTAGGAGCAACCGTTTCTGAGAAAAACACATTTAAAACTCACAATGTTTATTTATTTAAAACTTGTAAGGAGCACTAAAATATCCAATATTAAAAAACAAGAAAAGAAATTAAAATTAAAAGTAAACATGTTCTTTTGATAACAACTGTTCAAACAACTGTCGAAATTTTATGAAATTATTTCGAAACAGTCAAAAAATATTGAAGAAATCGCGATTTCTTTTTTCAACTTTGACACCCTGTATCTCGGAAACGAAGCATTTCAGACCCATGTACATATGAACTTTTTTGCTTATAATGATGAGTTCAAGTGCTCCTTTAATTTTGGCTGATTAGATAAGATTCACCCTGTATAAATCCAAATTAATTCGCTTCATATTTTACTAATTGGAAAAATAATTCAATGGTGAAAATTAATAAAAAAGAATTTTTTTAATATTCCCGAGGTTGCGGCAAAACTTTAAAGTATTTTCTTTAAACAGAACAATTAAAAATATTTAGTGCCTGAACTTGAAAAAAAAAATTAATTATAAACAGTTACTTTTCCACCAAATTGATTATAACATTTATTTAACTTACCACAGATAGAAACCTTTAAGTAATCAATTCGAACTAATAACTAAGTAATAAGCGATTAAACGAACTCAAAATTTACTAGGTAAATAAATAACACCATTAAAATTATTTCATCTTAACTATTTATTAAACGGTATAATAATATAATAAATGTAAAACAAATCTATCAAGTACACTCTTTTATGTAGGAGGTCGGAATACAAGTTACAGCATGAAAGTTACAACACGATAATTGTATACTCGTTAAAATACAAGTTGAAACGCAACACGACAAATGACTAAGCTTGTATTATCAATAAAGAATGACTTATCTATGTTTATTATTTTTTTTTGCACAAATCAATCTCGCTGAAATTGCACGTAGAAAACTGTAATTATTGTAAAATAATGAATAATTACTACTATTTTCGTTTTCAAATGTCGGAAACACAATTTTATTTTTTGTATTGTTGAAAATTTATAAATTGGGAGGCATCGACAGGCGCCTTTGCATCCACGGCGCCCTCGTGTAACGCCCATGTGGACGGCGCGGGCCTGACGATTGCAATAATTATTCAAACCAGCTTCGGTATCGAACATTTATTAACGTTACGGAAAATCATACATACCTATTTATAGAAATTGAAAGTACATAATATCCCTAAGAACATCAATATAGCCAACTATCTATGTAACACTAAAATTTTATCGGTACAACTCTCTAAAACCTGCCAGAAACACTAAATATTGTGTTTGAAAATTTTAGAAACTAAAATAGAATAAAATGTTGTATGTACCACGGGCAAAACAGTCGATTATGGTTCTCGGGAAATTAAAAGCCCTCCTTCGTCGGACTTTAAACACTCCCTCGTGCCATAATCTCCTAATTACGCCTTTAATACATAAGTAACTAATACGTGCAGAAACACACGAGGGCTGCTCCTAAAATATTGGTATAGAAGGAAACAAAAATGCCTTTATTGCTTTTCAAAATATTCTTGTTTACATTCTACACATTTTTGCATTCGAATGAACCAATCGAAAAACAATTTTTCCATTGACAAGATGGCACACTTAAACTTTACTTTTAAATACTTCAACTGCATCGCTTGATGTCGCAAATCGTTGAACACGGAATTTCTTTTTCAATTTAAGGAAAGTTAATAAAGACTTAAATTCTGACTGCGGAGGACGAGACATTAATTCCGTGTAAATCGGTGTTAGGTGTGCTGTATTATCGTGATGCAGAATGATTCGACGTCTTTGATTTCTTTTTATCAATTCCAAGAAAACCTCCGGCAAACAAATAGTTGTATACCACTCAACATTTACAATTCTACGATTTTCTAAAGAAATACCAGCCACGTGACGAGTTTTCGACGAAAATTAAGCAATTATTTCCATCGGAACACGGTGTTATCTGGAAGACCCAAACAGTTGATTGTTGTTTTGTTTCGGGTTCATATACATAAACCCAACTTTGATCACCACTGATGATATATCTGAGTTGAACGGTTCAATGGCCCAAATATGCCGAATCAACGTTTTCTGCTTTGATGTTGGGCGTCCTTCACGAAGTTCATCACTAAGGCCACTGTGACCAAATTTAAATTCTTGATACAACCGAAACACAGTTGTTCTTGATTGTGCCTCATCACAAAGGCATCAGTGATGCACCCCTTTTCACTTTTTTTAAAATAAAATCATTATGCGGAAATGTTTACGACTTAAATCTGTATTTTGTCGATTATTATTTACTTAAACATTATACTGTGTAAATAGTTACTTTTGACATTCTGTGTATCCAGAAGATGATTACGTCTTGAAAGTATTAATCCAAATTAAAAATGCCGATTTTGATGTATCTTAATGACAACTTCAGCTTTTTAATGCCGATTAAAGAAAAATATTCTTTTTGCTCATACCCTTTTAATCTCGGCCAGGGTTTTATTAGAAATATTGCAACTCGTAAATGCAATACTGCTATTTTTGTTTGTTTTTAATAACTAATGGACCTGAACAGGCTCAATTTGGACTATCGCGCTAAAGCACTCAGGAACGCTGAGGAGTATGGATAGAGGGGTATTGAATTATCAAAAGATGCCTATGAACAGCTACCTTAAATTGTCTCATATCATAAGTGAAAGGGAAACAGGGACTAGGGAGATCACTTCAGAGTTTAGAAACCGTGTAGAAGAATGTGGATTGCGCCCGTTTGATGTGACAAGTGGAAATTTGTACTGCATATGATGATGTGAATGAGCGAACCGAATATTCCTAACAAAAGTGGCCCGATAGGTGTCAAAGAATGCAATGCAGCAGCGCAATGGCCATTGTAATACCGATAATACAAAGAAAGAACTGAAACGATTCTTCTATGTGAAATGGACTGTATGTCAGAAGTTGAGGATGGGTCATTTCTAAGCCTAATCGCTCTCTTTTGGATACGATCAACGATATCGAGAGCGTATAGGGGAGCACCAACCCAGAAATGAGAATTATATTCTAGATGAGGTCGAATTTGGGCCTTATGTACCAGAAAGAGTTGTCGAGAGGTAAAGTACTGTCTGTTTTGCGAGTAGCTGTTTTGGTAGCTAACAGAAAATTGTCAACCCATGATAGATTTGAAGATACAGTCATTTCCAGTAATGTAGTCTGAAAACTTAAGATCTGAGCCATTCATACGTACAACGGGAAATGATCGATTTTGTTTGGCAGACACAAGGTAAAACTGAGCTTTGTTAGCATTAAATTTAACTGTATTATTGCTTCCCCATTCGAGAATACATTGAATGTCTTTGTTGGTTGAATTTGCCATTTCAGCGTTAATGCCTTGGTTTGACATAGAAGGTGGATTACAATTATGAGTAGACTGAGATGAACTACAATGTAGAGTGCTGTCATCAGCAAAGCAATGGATCGGGTTAGTTGTTGAACAAATAAGGACATTTATATATAGCAGAAAAAGTGTAGGCGCTATAACTCGTCCCTGTGGCACGCCCGCGTTAATGCTAACTTCTTTTGGAAAAACGCCGTCAACTACGACACGTATTCGTTTTTTATCAAGGAAACTGGAAACTCAGTTGAGCAGCGTATCCTTTAACCCAAACGAGGTGAGTTTGGCAAGTAAACACATGCCAAACTTGGTCAAATGCTCTTGATATATCTAAAGCGACTACAACTGTTTTACCGGATTCTTCTAATGTATTGTTCCAAACTTGTGTCACATATGCCTAAACCCATATGAGTGTTCACTAAGCAGTTTGTTAGTTTCAAGGAACGAAAGCAGTCGCTGATTGATAGTTTTTTCCATGATTTTAGACAAAATGGAAGTGATGGCAATCGGTCAGCAGTTCGAGGGATCGGTCTTATCGCCTTTTATTGGGAATATGTTGAACATTTGCTAACTTCCTTGATGAAGGAAACTCCTTAGAAGACAGAGAACGAGTAGAGCCTAGATACTAGTTCGGAGGAACAGTTCTTTAAGACAATAGCTGGGATATCGTCTGGGCCAGTCGCCTTAATGAGATCAAGTCTACTGATAGTCGAATGAAGGTGTACCAAAGTTTTTACTAATGGCTTTAGCTAAAGACCAAAGCTAGTTCATTGCATTTTAGTTATTCAAACAACTTTTTAATTTTGCTTTTAATGGACGAATTGAGTTATTTTAGTAAAGAAGGACTAGAACATAAAAGTATTTCGTACTCAAAAACTATGAATTTAACAACATGCATTAGTATATTTATCAATTCATTTTAACTTTAACAGTTTAAATAGTAATAGAATTATCCCTAACTTTCAATTATTATAATACTTAAATGTATGGTTTCAGTATTACACGGGCTTACATTTATTCCGGATGTTAATACAGGACTGTTTCTGATCGCAGTTTCTTGATTTTGACCCTCAGTCCTGGTGCAATTATTATTGCAGTTAGTAATATTTTTTTGTGTATGCGGCGGCAGTAACATTAAGATGCTCAGTCATTGTTGACTGCTTATTACAGTCAATTAGAATTTAATTTGAAATCTAAATAAACAGACTCTTCGATCTTCGAATCTTCCGCTACCCTCCATGTGGTTTAAAACTATTTACTCCCAAACATTGGCAAAATTGTACAATGATAAAACTTAATCCTTGTTATCTAGGTTTCTTTGGGCTTTGATAACCAAATTTATATATCATTAAATGGACATCTTTGCTCTGAATTGTCGATAAACACCGCAAAACCGACCATTTTCAAAGGAAATTGGTATATATGCAAAAATATTAGATAACACTACCTCCAAATGATGATTTATGCTGTAAAACCGCAAAATTTAATGTTTCCCAACAAGGCAATGCGTTTGAGCGTTTTCCCAACTAATTAAGTATATAAATGTAAATTTTGGACATCATTGGACCCAAATTAATAATCGTGATCGTAAAACCATAAATAGAAATAAAAACATAGTTTCTGTAACACTGTGTGTTTAATATACTGTCCAACCAAATATAATTAGGCAATCTTTACGTTTTACTAGGAACCAACCTATATCCTTTGATTTGGGATTTGAAATCTGCAAACGGATTTTGAATATGTATAATCATACATTGACAAGAACGGACGGACGGATATCACTGTGTCAATAAGTACCTTAAGTCAAAGTTTTATTTACTTAAAATATACTGAGCGACTGTACCTATAATCTAAGTGAGTGTAATTATAGTAGAACGACTACAATAAAACTATACAGAATGCTAATTAACCAAAGAACTAATGCATTTATTGATATTTAGAATTTGTTACTATAAAATAAGTTTCTTTAAATTATTATAAGTTTTTGTTATGAACGAATAAGTCCAAAAGCAAATGTCTTAGGTTCAAATCCTATTCGAGGTATCATTTATATTTGTGTATTTAATACAATTATTAATAAATTTTAAGTTTTTTAAAATTTAAATGTAATCACTGTTCATGTCTTTTTCAGGACGAATTATGCTCTGGGTAGCGGTTCTAGGCGCCATATTGGTATGGTCCGCTGCCCCAGGGATTGCTGTTAGGCCTACACCACGTGGACAAGGTAACTGTAACAAGTTTTTATTAATTACTACGTTTGAAAGTAAAAAACTATATTTATAAATTTCTTTTCATGAATATTTAAAACACTTATCTCACTGGTGTTTTTAATGATGTTTTTTATATTTAATACAACCTAAACGTTTCGATAGCGCAGTTATCTTCGTCAGTAGTAATGCTATCTTGAAAAATTGTTTAAGACGTTGAAACAATTTTGTGAAATTTGAAACATTGCGTTTTTCAAATTTCACGAAATTGTTTCAACATCACAAACAATTTTGAAAGATAGTATTACTACTGACGAAGATAGTTGTAAGTGTTACCGAAACGTTTAAATTGTATAACTTAGATATAAAAGTACGCCATAAACAATCAAAAACGATAAGTATTTTAAATATCTGTAACAATAGTGAAAGTTTACGTTTTCATATTCCTTTCATGTATTCGATGTGTTCAATTTTAGCGTTAATATACTTTTGCATAAACTCATCTCGTAACAGAAATTGTTGTTTGCACTCGGGCTCGAAATAACTCAACTTGCAGCATTAGTGATGATGTAGACCAAACGTTGGTTGAATTTCTTATGCATTCATATTCATCGATTGATGTAGTTCAATTTTTTTTTGTTCGGCCAAATCGTGTGTGATCCATTGATATCAAAGATTCCGAACGTTGAAATTTTTATGTAAAACTTGGGGTATATGGCCCAAATTTCAAAGTATGCCACATGCCGATGTCGCTCAATTATTTCCTTCAACATTAAATGCAGTAGCAACGGTTGATGATATCCAGAAAGCAGATTATATTCATTACTTTTATACATCAAATTCATGGATGTATAGTTTCAGTCTTCCACCGCATTAGAAATCGTACAAATCCGCGACATGAAAACGTACAAGCAAGATTTCGATATGTACACAAATACTCTCTTCAAAGTGTTTGTGTAAAGTACTCGTGATGATTTTCGTCACAACAACTATTCGTGATCTGACTGATAAAAATTACCGCCAAGACTCGTATCACTTGTATTATATATACGACAATCCAACTCAAAATTTAGCAACCCATCGAAACTGTCTATTTTTTGAATTTGAGCCGATTAGAATCTGATTACACTGGCAATCTTTACATACTAAGAAGCAAGTTCTTACAGCGATAATACAGGTAAAAAAATTCAACAATAAACTGTTTTATTAATAATTCTTATTTATAACATAATTACTATAAGCAATTTTCGAAAAAAATCCTTGAATTTTCCTGCATTTTCTTTGGACTGTCTTGCTGAACCCAACTCGTGGTAGGAATCATTTGATAATTTTTGTCAGTCAGAATCACTCGTAGTTGTTGTCTTTAGAAAATCGCCACTCGTGCTAGTCACTCGTGGCGATGTTCGTCACAACTATTCGTTGTCAGACTGCCAAAAATTACCGGCAATATTCCTACCACTTGTTGTATTATATACTAAAAATTTTTACCGAAACAGAAATACAATGAAATGAGTTCATTTGTCATGTGATTAAAACGGGCCAGTAACATTGAGATTACACTGAAAACATCCCATGGGAATTTACCTGTTTTGGTCAATCGGTCGCTAGGAAAATTCCTGATAGTTTCAAATTTAATTACGTTTAATAAATAAATTTAAATATGTATGACTCAAGTGTTACCGACAAGTATACTGTATATGGGAATCTAACTGCAAAAAATTTTCCCTCGAACAGTAATAAATACGAAATAATTTTATGACAACTTCCTCAAGCATGTTGCTATTAGGTAACATGTAACATCCCGACGCCGTTTTAGGAAACTGTTAAAATTATTTCGTATTTATCACTATACTTGAGATAATACTATTTTATTAACTTCGTGCCCATCAATGAAGATTGTGAAAATAATAACGAATTGTTTATTTCAACTATAACAACTGTTGGTTACGAATACATGCGTTTATACGTTATTTTAATAACTATAACATCCGTTGCTAACTACGAAAAAGGATATAATACGACGATACAATTTTTATAGGTGAATATTAGATATTTGTTTGAGTGAAATTAATTTCTTCGATGCACGTGTAATATAAAACGGCGTATATCACACGTATGCGAAATTCCATTATGAAGAAGTGTCCCACTCGCGTGGTAACTCACGATCATGGGTCAAACTTCTCACTCGCGTATAAAGCTGCATTTCTCTCAATTATATTATACTATTGGTGAATATGTATGCAAAAATCGATATCGAATCTATTCGTATCGACTTTGTAATTTTCTTTGATTACTGTTCTAAAACAAAATCTTTTGTGAATTACATGTTAGGATACTTAATGTTTATGAATCTTCATAATGATAAATTTTCTATATTTACTGTCTTACCATTTACGTAAATCATAATTGATTAAATTTTGTATTTACTGATTGTAAGTTAAAATATTACTATGCACATCAATGGTAAGTTTGTCTGTTAGTTTCATACTCTTATACATTAGAATCTGTACCTTCGAATTACATAGATGGTAATTCAATAACTATCTACAAACAATTATTAATTTAACCATTTGATCTGGTAACTGATTTTACATAGAACATGTTCGATTTCTTCGAGAGCGTTTAATTTGATATTTTAAAATCTCTTTTGCTGTTTCGTCGATGTTGATCATCACTTTTATAGGGAAATCTTCATACAGAATATTTCTTTACTTTCTAAAGTAATATAATCGCTATTGATGCGGATGTAGTAAAATATTACTTGCACACACAACTTGGTAAGTTTGCTCTGCTTCTTTCAACCTCGTTGTAGTTAGAATCTCTCTTTCAGACTTAAAATATGATAATTCAATATTGTTTCGTAAAAAAAATTATAATTTAACCAGATCCTGTTAAACCATCACATAGAGCTCGTCTTCGATCTACAGAGGTAAAACAACGTTATATGAATAAATTGCTATTATATCCCTTACCTTCTTTCTAGCTATCTTTTTTTGTATGTTGAGATTATACGTCATGTACCTTTTCGTCTCGCTTTTGGTTTTGCTACGATGTTCTCTTAACTGGGACTGGGGTAGCTGTGCTTCAATTACTTTTGTCTGTTTTCGTTGAAGTTACATTGTCATTGGAGATTACGATGATGGAATTTAAGCTGTGCCAACTAAGGCTCAAAAATTCGTTCAACACCAGGTCAGATTATCCCATTATCGCAGGTACTAATAAACATTGTAATACTGAGTTTACTGTCGAACCTATCATACGTTATACGCTGCCTTCAGTAGGGATCACAAAAAAAGTGCATTTAAATTAACCATATTACAAAGAATGTTAATGAACTGTTTACCTTTGTTGCAATTTAGGTGTCATATTGATATACGAATCCATTTAACTTTCATAAAGATTTCACTAATTGCAGGACTGTTATAATTTGATTACATTGTTAGCTAGTATCTTGTGCATAGATTATAACCAAATTTTACAATAATTATTACTGAACTTTCACATTAAATACCCAGTGATGTGTTATCATTTAGCATCCATCTTTGCTATTATTTTATTAGCTACTATTTACAGCAGAAACTCAAAGCCTTGTGTCTGTACCGGTTGTATCATTTAATTTTTATTAAGATAGGTCCAACGTTAATTGCGGGACCCAGTGTATAATTTGATATTGTTAGTGGTATCTTGTCTAGATTATAACCAAATTTACAAATTATTACTTAACTTTCATGGAATACAGTGATGTGTTAGATCATTGGTATCTAATTGATTATTTATTACTCTATTACGCAAAACTCAAAGCCTTGTGTCTGTACCGGTTGTATCTTTCGAATTATTTATGTATTAAATAGGTCCAACGTTAACGCGGGACCCAGTGTTATTTCAATTTATGGTTGTTAGTTTCAATTACAAATTTTCTTACATTCTGGATAAGAGTGTTCAGATCATTGGTATCTAATTGGAATTGATTAGTCACTCGTATACGCATGCTAGGATTAATATAGTGAACTGAACAAGCTTCTCCGATTATTTATATTGTTGAAGCTGTAATTATTAAGGGGGATTTGTGCTTGACTATTGTGAAACGAAAGGCAAGTTGGATTTTTACCTTTCTGAATTAAAATATTACTGGTGATATATCTGTATGAAATCTTCCTTTTCAGGTTTAAAATAAATGCATGTTCGGTGTGCGTGCATGAATTATATAGTCTTTGGGGAAACGTAATCAATGTCTCATAAGTGTAAATTATATCGAAAATTGCAGAATATTTGCAATGGAGACCGCACATAAACATAAATAACACTACACATTTTGATGCCTAAAACGAGAAGCAAACTGGGAAAATATTTTTTAACGATGATAAAAAAGTTCTCTTAGTGTTAGTAGTTACATATAGCAAAGTAGGAACATTTAGGTAGGTAAAATTAGCGTTTAAATTAAGGTAAATAAGAACAATGGAGAAACATTGATACAAATAGGCCCTCTGAAGAAGTAATTCCAGGCGATACAAAATCACTACAAGAAATAGCAGATGCAAGCTTTGAGTAAACGCAGGCAAGTCTGTCGACACAAACTTGAGTTAGCATGTCAATGTTAACAAGCATTTTTGCAAAGATAGATGGAAAAATTAGATGGGATGGTGAAAAATTACAAAAAAAGTTACACTAAAGGGAGCAAAAGATGCGAGATTTAGTAAAATTACAGAGAAAGTAGAACAAAACTTGTATGAATTGAAGGAAGGATTAAAAATTATTGGATAAGAAATTGACGAAAAGCTTAAAGAACAAACCAAAGACACTGAAGAATAATAGAGCAAAACCGGATATACAATTGAAACTAAATAATGTGAAACAATTAAGGTAGTAAGAGGGATTGAAGCAAAAATACAACGAATAACAGTTGACGTGGCACCAAAAGAAGGCTTTACTAGGACGAGCAAGGAAAGATAAACTGATTGCTCAGGTAAGTAGGTGAAAACTTACCAATGACGAGTCACAGGGCTACTGAAGTCATGAAAATAAACCAAGAACATGAATATATTAAGTAGGGAAATGAAACAAACGAACAAAAGATGCAAAAATTAGAGATTAGAGAAGTAACATTAAAGACACAGCCATGCATAAAAATAGGAACAGCATAAAACCGAGTGCAGAAATTTACAGAAGATCGGGGATTGCATCCAGTGATTTTCATAAGAGTTTGGAAGTTAATATTTGGAATCAAAAAAATTGATACTGAAAAGCTTTCTCAAAACAATTTTAAGAAATACTTTAACATAGTTAGTACTCAGCCGAGGAAGCCCTTTCAGCTTATAAAAGACGATTATTATGTTTCTGAATTACACAATAAGTTAGCTTTCGCTGAACACAAATTGAAAGAAGGGCATCAGTTTAATACACTAATGACTTCAGATCCTTACGTTTACTAGAACAATATGAAATATTGCAACACAATAGTAACATTAACTTTAATCTTGTCAACGACGAACTAATCAACCCCCTTACATTGCGAACGTCCTATAACTCCTCTCCTTTGTGTTTTTTTGGTTTTTATAGCTACAGTATTTTGTTTGTTGAGGTTAGATTACCATACTTGTTTATCATATAACACTATTTCTCTTCCTTCTTAGCCTAAGGATGATTACTTACTTTCTATCGTAACAAATATGTACATGTAGCTATTTGAATAAAAATTTGTGGATCTTACAATAACTCTTTTTTATTAATTGATATTCCTCTCTGAGTATTTATTAGTTCAGGAGAATAACAAACATTAAAATCGAAAAAGGTTAATAATCAAAATAGGAGTAGGACATAGAACGGAAGTAAAAAAAATAAGTAAAAGACATATGGCCCATTACACAGGGATATACAGAAATTAAATAGTACGTTACATAAAATACGCAATACAATTTTTAAAAGGATTAAGGCAACCATTGCTATTGAAAGAAACCTTATTTTATTTCTCTTTAATTTCCTTTTGTTATTACAGAAAAAGGTTGTGGGATATTAAACACACAGATGTAACAAGAAATAGAGGGATACTTTGAAACATCATTATAAATAAATCTAAAACTTAAATTCATATATTTAATGTATTTTACACTAAAAATTTATCTAACATATAGACAATGTAAAATCGGTTACTCCGTTTGAGAGCTACGATCCCACAGAGAGAAACACATTTACACGGGTACACAGATACACAGATACGCAGATACGCAGATACACAGATACACAGATAGACAGATAGACGGATACACAGATACACAAATACACAGATACACAGATACACAGATACACAGATACACAGATACACAGATACACAGATACACAGATACACAGATACACAGATACACAGATACACAGATACAGATACACAGATACACAGATACACAGATACAGATACACAGATACACAGATACACAGATACACAGATACACAGATACACAGATACACATAGATACACAGATACACAGATACACAGATACACAGATACACAGATACACAGATAACAGTACACAGATACACAGATACAAATACACAGATACACAGATACACAGATACACAGATACACAGATACACAGATACTACAGATACACGATGATACATACAGATACACAGATACACAGATACACAGATACACAGATACATCAGATACACAGATACACAGATACAAGATACACAGATTACACAGATACACAGATACACAGATACACAGATACACAGATACAGATACACAGATACACAGATACAAGATACACAGATACAGATACACGATACAACAGATACACAGATACACAGATACAGATACACAGATACAGATACACAGATACACACAACACAATACACAGATACACAGATACATAGATACACGATACACAGATACACAGATACACAGATACACAGATACACAGATACACAATACACAGATACACAGATACACAGATACACGATACATAGCATACACAATACACAATACACAGATACACAGATACACAGATACACAGGTATCAGATACACAGATCACAGATACAAAGATACACAGATACACAGATACACAGATACACATGTACACAGATACACAGATACAGATACACAGATACACAGATACACAGGTACACAGATACACAGATAACAGATACACAGATACACAGATACACAGATACACAGATACACAGATACACAGATACACAGAGATACACAGATACACAGATACACAGATACAATCAAAACAAATAAAGATACAATACAATACAAGATACAGATACGATCAGAAACACAGATACAGATACACAGATCGTACAGATCACAGATACACAGATAACAGATAAGATACACATACAATACAGATACAGATACCAGATACACAGATACAGATAACAGTAACAGATACACGATCAGATACACAGATACACAGATACACAGATACACAGATACAGATAACAGATACAGATACAGATACAAGAATACAAAAACAAAGAAAAACGCATACAAACAGGATGAAAACACGATCGAACGAGATAAGCAAAAAAAGGACGAAGGAAGATCACAGATACACAGGCTTGTCGATAACGGATGTTGGCCATAAGGCCGCGTTTCTTCTGTTCCGGTTTATGTCTAATACAAATTTCACAATTCGAACATACTACACATCTGCCTTTAACTCGCATAATACTGTCGAAATCACATAGGTCTTGAAAATACCTGCTTGTCCTGCTCTAGGGTCATCATGACACTGATAATATCTGGGACGTTCTCCTTCGGCACCAACTCTCCACTGTTACTCATCGTTTCTCAACTTCGGATAACTACACTTTGCATGTTTCAATAACTTCCCTTCTATCCGCCATTGCGGGTACGCAATTGGTCTTGCTAATATTCTTCTTCATCCGTGTCAACCACTTATCGTCACTTTATCTATCTTCTTTCCTTCGTCTCTCATAGTCTCGTCTGGTAAGTCAATATCGGGTTTACTTCACCTAGTCTCAATAACTGGTACTGACGCGATAATGTATCCGGTACGACATGATCCTTTCCATCCGATGAATAATTCGAAACTATACTGCTGAAGGCATAGCCCAACGCGCTAATCGACCGGTAGGTTCCTTTAAATTATGAACAAACTAAAGATGAGTGATCGGTAATAACCGTAAATTCCTCCTCAAATATGGACGTAACTTCACTGACCACAGTACGGTTAAACATTCCTTTTCGTAGTCGAAACTTTCTTTCATTCCTCGTCAACGATCTGCTGTTATAACAAATAACTCGTTCTTCTCCATCAATGGTCTGCGCTAGTACTGATCCAATGCCATAGTCTGAAGCATCCGTCTGCACAGTAAATGGTAGCGAAAATCTGGACACGATAAAATAGGTGCGGAAACTAAACAATCCTTAATAATTCCAAAGCTTTCGCAATGTTCATTCCAAACAAATTTTGCGAATTTCTTCATAATTTCGTTAAAGGCGCTATAATCGTAGAAAAATTTTGAATAAAACGACGGTATCAACTAGCTATGCCGATAACTCGCTTTACTTCCGTAGCACTTAGGTGTCGGTATCTTTAAAATGGCGCTAACTTTATCCGGATCAACCGATAGTCCATTCGCGTTAATTACGTAACCTAAATAACGTAACTCCGATTGACAGAAGGTACATTTGTCCCGCCTAACGTTATCCTCAGTAAATCGACGAAAACTTCGTAAAACTTCTAAATGTTTCTCATAAGTAGGTGTACAAATAATCGTATCATCGAGATAAACGAAAACATATGGTTCTAATTCCGGACCCAAAACTCGGTCAATAAATCGTTGCCAACTGGCTGGTGCGTTAGCCATACCGAACGGTAGTCGTTTAAACTGAAATAATCCCTGTTGGGTACGGTAAAAGCTGTATATTGCTTAGAATCCTCCGCCATTGGTATCTGCCAATACGCAGACTTGATATCCAAAGACGAAATAAATTTTGCGTCACGAAGTCTGTCCAAAATTGAGGACACGTAAGGTAACGGATACGCGTCCTTCTCGGTAACCTTATTCACTTTCCGAAAGTCGACACAAAATCGGTAACTACCATCCTTCTTCTTCACTAATAAAATCGGACTGGACCAAGCGCTCGTGGATTTTCCACAATGTCCAACTTCAGCATCTTCTCCAATTCGATGTCAATCTGTTGTTGTATAACGGGCGACTCGCGATAATAACGTTGTTAATAGGTTCGCTATTGGTCTTAATATGGTGTTGAACCAAAGAAGTGCATCCAATCTCTTTACCTTCGATGGACGTGAAATAATCGGTAACCAACTGGTCTAATTTCTGCAATTGGTCGCTACTCAAGTCTAATCGGATTGTATTCCATGCTTTCCATTCTCTAAAACTTCAATTGTCTAAATTTTCGAATTTCCATTCACCTTTACGTAAATCAGGTATGATGTTAGTTTGTTTCAAAAATCTACTCCCAAAATAAGATGGTGCGGTATATCTGGTACGACAAGAACATTTATAATGGCAATCTTTCCTTAATTTCGATGGGTACAGTCACGGTACCTATACTCCTAATTGACTGACCGTTTGCTACAACACACGTTGACGTACATAGTTTATCTAATTTAACACCCAAATGGCTTAATTTTTTCTAACCCTTTTCTCCTAATATGGTCTTCGTCGACCCGCTATCCAATAAACCTAATAATTCTTGTCCGTAAATTTTGACAGTCACAAATGGTCGTTCATCTGAATCTTTCGAATCAAAACGTAATCCAAAACAACTTTAGTCTTTAAAAATTTCGCGTCATCCCTAGCCCTTAATGAATTATAAAACACTGCCGGCTTAACAAAAATTCTAGAGGACAATACGCGGCGCTTTATTGCCTCCTTGATCCGTTTCCCGAATTCGAACATTTAGGACAATTCTTTACTGTAAAATCCTTCTTTCCACAACGATTCCTAGAGGTGTCTTTACAACTTGACGCCAGATGTCCGGTCTTCTGACAATTCCAACACGACCTACCCTCAACTCTACTCGGCGTTATCTTTACTTCCTGTATCGTTACTTTCTTATTCTTGATCGTGACAACCGGTGGGGTTTCTCCCTCGTACGCTAAATCTACTTCTAGATCGGAGCGTTTCCGACTAGGCGGTACATAACTATTCATCGCTTGAACTCTTTCTTCGATAAGTCTTCCATATTTAATCAGTTCGTTAATAGAGTTAATCTCCGTTAAACCCAATTGTGCCTGATAAGAAGGCGCGATATTTTTCCGAAAAATACGTAATTGCTTATCCTCCGACAAAGTTTCGTTCAATCGCGAAAATAAAGTCCGCATAACAGCGATATAAATTCCCATATGCTCGTCCGTACCTTGAGTACGACGCTTAATTTCATCTAATAATCTATCGTCATAATCTATTGGCTGGAATTGAATTTTCAACAATTCCACCAACCCACTCCAAGTCCTAACTTCTCTTCTAACGGAACGAACGTAAATCAAAGCGTTACCCGTAAATAAATCTAAACATTCCGAAAATAATTGCGCATCGTCTACTCTACGTGAAATCTGTAATTCTGAAATCCGTTCCAAAAAAGCACTTAACGATAAGGATTTAGAATCTCCCGAAAATGATAAATTCCACTTGCAAACCGGTGTACTTTTTGCTACTACACTCCGAACAGGTGATGTACTTAAATTTAAATTACTAATCGGTACTGAAATATCTGTTTTTGAATTTTGTTCGTCATTATTCGAAACACTGCTTAATATTTCCAAGGGTGAACTTCTTGAAACTACTCGTTTATCTAAAATTTCGTATGTAGATTGAGCTACCGCAATTTCAATAAACAAACTTTCTTTAATCTTTACATCGATATCGGTTTTCGGAATTGAATTATTGACTCTACCTAACAAATATTTAAGCTTAGTTTCTATGGTCGTTAAAATTTTTGTGGCCGGATTAATTTTAACCTCCTCTAATAATTTTTCTAATTCCAATTTCCTTTCCTCAATAGCACTCTTATCTGTTTCAAAATGGAAAGGATAATCGGGACGTGATGAAATTTTACCACTACCTTCCTCACTTAAAATATTACGTAACAATGCACGTAACGCAGTTACCCCTAACGAGAGATCACCACCTCTAACAGCTATCTCGTATCTTACCTCACTGGGTGTAAGCCTATCTACATTTATTTTATAACCCATATTTAATCTTTCGATACGTATATAAAAAAACTTAATTAAACAATAAAATAATCATGAAGCGAAAATACTGAAATACTATCCTAAGATGTCACCAAAAATAAGAAATCTACGAAAAAAAACCACCCTAACATGTCCCACGTTGAAGTGCTAACTTTACCTGTAAGGGTATAAACGGGTGGTAGAACGGGATTACAGATAAATTGGCCTTTTTGCCCCGACTAGTCAGCGTTTTGGGTGTGGGCATGATGTTGCTAAATTTTGCACATCCAGAATAGTAAATCGTACGTAAGTCAAAATAGGGGATGAAGACGTAATCAGTTCGGTTTTTGGGCGCCAGAACGTTTGGCAGTCAAAATAAGGCATGTCGTGCCAAAATTACGAGTACGTAGCGTGTCTAAACATACAAAAACCATACGATTACCTATCCGCAATCAATTCCAGGTGTGCTGGACAGCAACTCAGCAAACCACTTGAAATAGGGCTTCAAAATAGCACTACACGCTTGTCAAATAAAAGCGTGATAAACACTCAATCAAGTTACGTTACTACACCTCAGTATAAATAATTAGGCATTAAATAATAATCAAAACAAAACAAAAAAAAACTATAGAATGCACTCGAAATGAATTAATAATCAACAAAAAAATCCAATAAAAAACTAAATATCATTAACGCTATTACTCAATAATAAAAAACTGTAACTTCGTTACGTTAAAACTAAATTACCGGTAAACTTGCAATTTGCAAAAAAAAACTTTTATGTAACACAAAAGGGTTTTCACAGAATTAAAACGATTTATAAAACCTAAACAAAGCTATAATAAAATAATAAAAAAATAATATAAATGTAAACATACGATAATGCGTATAAAAAAAACAAATGCTTAATGGGCGACAGGATGTCTGATCAGAATTCTGCGTAACGCCGTTCTAAATTGTTTATCTATAGATATTTTGTGGATTATGTAACCACACTAATATAGGGTCAATTGCCCTTCACTACTAAAATAAAAATAAAAGTGTGAAGGCGGAGCGTCACAGCTATGATTAATTACAATAAATAAATTTAAAACAACTTAAATTTAAAAAAAAACGGCACCGCTTTCAAACCCTCGTTAACAAAAAAAAATAATTCAAAACACACAAGAAATCTTGAGAATATTCAAGAAAAAAAAACACAATATTATATTACCTTAATGGCTAGATTAACACCTCTCCTGTGTTACAACAATTGAAAACGATCCAGGTGATCGGTTACTGCTATGACGGAAATGGAATCTTCCTGCTCTGACAAATGATGAATGAAATTGTTGACTATGGTTCTTTTATACACAAACGATTCCTTGATTGAATGGCGGTAAAATGTTACTGCGCTAATTAAAAACTTCTTTCAAAATAAATAATTTGTGCGCTCAACTTGCTTGTTAACTTTTATCTTTCAAATAGTTTTATTTACACTAACAATCCAAAAGGTTAATAACTTTATTTAAATAACTATAATTTTAATATACTGCGAAAGTTTTTTCATATTTCAACACGCTTTGTACGGCAAATAAGTGGCACTTCAAGAACGTTAATGTTAAAAAAAACCCGCAAAAGCGATATAAACTAAAGAGGTCACTGAAGCACTAATATAACACGACTATGATCTCTAGGTGACTTGATGACGTTAAATCGAAATCGGCACTAGGTATAATCCTTTGGTGATTGAACAGTTTTACTTAAAATCCCTTCACAGGTCTTCTTCAGAAGTAGCTTAACTACCCTTACTACACAAAAAAAGTACGTTCGTTAAACACCAAAAGGTCCAATATATCAACGTTCTAAACCACCCCTTAAAGCGTCACCGTACTACTACTCGAGAGCGCGATCAGTTTTAGAATCAATCAAATTATTACCAAAAATCCATCTTGGATTTTTAAATCCCACTACTCACAAAAAATCTCATCTAATTTAATTCCACTAATTAAAAAAACGGAAGGGGAAGATTTGATACTCCAACACACAAACTTCGTTTTCATCCGTAAGGACTCGATAGTTTTCAAAATCTCAAACGTCAGCATAAGTAGCGTGAAAAATATTTCTATATTTTTATTTAAGTACAAACAATAAGTCCCACATTCTATCTCTATGACTTAAAACCAACATACTCAATATTACACTGAACCACTATAATTAAGCGACTCCTTGTCGCCAATATGACATCATATACATATAAATCTACGTTATTTCTCTAAGTTACATAATTTTACAAAACTTTTCATTAAATTTTACGGAAATCAAACAAAATAAACCTTATTTAAACTTATTATAAGTTTTTGTTATGAACGAATAAGTTCAAAGGTAAATATGTAATTAAAAATTATTAGTAATTTTATTAAATACATAAACAAAACAGTAATTTGAATCGATACTTAGTACGCGTAATCATCGCATAAATCGATGTAAATTTTGTCTTTATGTATATATATATATATATATATATATATATATATTTATACATACATAAAGACAAAATTTACATCGATTCTTGAACCTGATCAGTTTTATATCTAGCAATACAGTCGTAGGTTCAAACCTACAGGTAAACTTTTTATTTATGTATTTAATAAAATTAATAATAATTCTTAATTACTTATTTAAACTTATATACAACTATTTACAAATAAACGTTACTCAACATTCAGTAAACGGGGAATAATAAGAAAAACAATCTCTCAAAATTTAGATGTAAAATTACAAAATAGTAATTAACAAACAATCAACAAAACTTAAGCTTGCCACACACCTTCCCTAAAGGTCGCAACACACGTTAAACAAATTTGTTTATAAAACTCAACTTGACAACAAAATTTTGACGGTAAATCGCTAGAAAATCGTGATCCTATCATAATTAATTGCTTAATACACATTACACATTCCTAAAATTCCTTTACATACAGCGTGACCCATCCAAACAAAACATTCATTATCATTATCATAGCTCTCAAACAAAAAAAATATACATACGGAATCTAAGTGAATAAAACTACAAACAAAATTACCCAATACGTATACAGGGTGTTCAAAATACCCTGACAAGATCATCTTCTTTTAGTGGTAGTAATTATGTTAGTCCATTCGCTCAACTTCCGTATTTTCAAAGAAATCCTCTGCGTCAAGAGACAAAATCGTTCCTCGAGACTATTGTGATTGGACATATTGCACCACAAGTGGAAGAAGAACATGTCGCAACTACGACCGATCCTACTTTACTCGATACCTATGCATCGAGAGAGTTTCTGGAACAATATGATCCATTACCACGAATATACGTAGAGCGCATGTTAAGCGATACATCGAATGCAATTGATACCACTTATGGAGTTCTTTACGACATTTCAACCGATAAATGGGTAATTGGCAAGACACCAGTAAAGATAGATCGAAAGGATTTGGTTGTTAAGGGGGTTCGGTACAATGGTACGAACGGTGAATGAACCTGACAAACGTCTAATAACTAACGAAGTTGTAGCGAACTATACACAGATCTTGATTGCAACTAATGCAGCTCGTCGCGATAACAACCCGGATGAACAACTGAAAGCTACACGTGCCAAAAATATACAGTGATAATTAAACCCTTACTGGAAAATACGGAAGTGAAGGAGAAAAAGGGTTGGTGAAGTTACAGTATTCAAAGAAATTGGGCGACCGGTTGAATACAAGTACTGGAACAACGTTCATGGATTAATTCAAGATTTGGAAGTCCTATGGGCGGCAAAATAGCCCGTAATACTGGACTCGTCAACGATATCATATCAATCGTGGAAGAACTATACGAAGATGGATATATTGAGAAACCCTCCCAAAATTTTTGTAGTCGAATGTAGTTTGCACAACAATGGACAAGTTTGGACATTCTCATGTCCCCGTTCAATTCCATAAACTAGAAAAAACGCAATTCTCAATTACCGACGATAAGTTCAATGTGGAAAATAAGCGTTTAAGTAATGTAGCCGATCGAACGTCAAGATGCGCTGACCTTACAGCACTATCAACTTACGAGGTTCCATTTAAATAGGAACCGCTTAAGACAGGTGGCTGATCCTCAAGAAGACACCGATGACAAAAATAAAGGCTGCCTCGAGTTTTGTCTCCAGTTAGTGAAGTCGCTTATAGATGGTATTCGTAATTACGTTGAGGTAGTACGGGCAGATTTGAATGCAACTAAGGAAACCTAAGTAAATTGATAGAGGATGGAACAAGTGGTAAAGGAATTGCATAAACCGGCACGCAAAAGTTCCCTCGTAGACGGACTATTATTAAACGGTTCGATGATCTATGGCAAGCCGATTTAGCTGAATTTGTACCTTACGCCAAACAGAATAAAGGCTACAAATACATACTGGTAGTTATCGACTGTTTCTCTAAATACCTGTGGACCAGAGGTTTGAAGGCGAAGACGGGTGCAGACGTGACGAAAGCTGTGCAAATCATTTTTAAAGAACGGACGTCTAAGAATCTGCAAACAGGTGATGGAAAAGAGTTCTACAATAATCATTTCGATAAAATGATGATAAAACATAACATTAATCAATACTCCACCTACAGCACGAAAAAGGCTAGCGTAGCAGAGAGAGTGATTAGAACAATCAAGAATACCATGAAAAAAAAAATTGGACTGCGTGGAAAATACATATGGATTGGAGGACTTCTAGAGGAATTAACAACAGAATACAATACTCGTAAACATCGAACAATCGGACTGAAACCTAGCGAAGTAAATGCACAACTCTTAATGTATATTCAAATCTCAAAATATTTAATAAAAACGATCGATCCATGATGGGCGACATAGTTCGCATTAGTAAATTTAAAAGCATGTTTGATAAAGGTTTAGTGAACTTTTCAAGATTGCTAAAGTACGCGTAACCAATCCGGTCACGTAGTTGCTAGAAGACATGAAAGCGACAGCTGTACTAGGTGGATTTTATGGGCATGAACAGCAAAAGGCTAAATATCCGGACATGTACTTGGTGGAAAAGGTCATTAGACGTAAGAATAATAAAGTGTACGTAAAATGGTTGGGATTAAACGAATATTCGTGGATCGATGATGACAATGTAGTTTGATAAGCATATTATTGTAACTACTTAATTATAAATAAACTTGTCATACTGTTATATGGTTTTTTTATTTCATCTCGCCATACAATGGTCTTTCTTTGCATGCATTTTGAGACTAAAGATACGTCTTTTGGTATTTGAGCAGTTCAGTGGATGGCCAAAATGAGTTGCCCGGACCGTTGGTCCATCTAAGGAGTGCATTTGGATTTTTAACGCCTTTGCGAATACTTTCTAGCAACAAGTCGTGCGCTCGTTTATGACGAAGGTCATCGGACGGCCTAAAAGTGCACTTAATATCCTGTTCCCTGCATATATTCCCAAGAATTTCCACAGCTTTAGAGTTGGCGTATTCGATGGCCGTACAAATAGCATCGTCTATCACAACAGACAAATTCTTATAATTACCTAAGATACTGTGAACATTAAATAACGGCTTACTTAAATCAAGTATATAAATTTTGACGTGTGACGGTTAGCCAAAAAATGATTCAAGTTCATCATCAAGTTATACATTCGCGATTTACAATCTTACACATATTTACAACTTTCTTAATTAAATTATCAAGTTCACTCTTTTTATTGAACAGCAATGTAATGTTTTTCGCGCACACATTCTCCGTTTTGATGCACCAGTTGAAGCACTCGTCCGGTAAAACAATGTTTTTCAAGATGGCATTAATAAATAAATAGTTTTCAGTTGATGAAATATCCATTATAGCACACTTTAAATATCTTGAATATACCGAGCGCGTAGCATAACCGACTTCCTCCTCCATGCGAACATGTTTTTCGGAAGGAATGCTCCAACTGGCGCTCATCATGATCTGAAATGTAAACACAACAATTAAACGTTATTGTAAAATACTCAGGTCTTAAACAACTGAATTGTAACCCCAAGGGCGACTTTCGCAGTTTGCCGTTATAACTCGTTTGTCGTCGAAGGGACCGAGAACAATTTTATTTTGTTTGATTTGATCAGGTGCTGATATCTTTTTACAACTGCATCTAGAGTTATGTCTCTAAGACTGACTGCAGTGGAGCCTTTAGATTTCTTAATTGCTTTATGTTGTTTATCCACTGGGTAGGCGTACATTTTGGCACGAAGTTCTACGAATTCTAGCATAATTTTTCTGTGATTTTTCTTCATCAAACCGGGTATATTTTTGTTTACGGAAGGAATTCCATAATTCGAGGTATCAAATCGATGAATATCCGCCTTAATGGATTCGTACACGTCGGCAACTGTGCAAGAGTAAATGAGACTATCGGTGTCGGTATGTAATAATTTACTATCACTTTTGAATTTCGGTAAAACGTAATTATAATGAAAATCGTATAGGAAAGTTTTTGAGATGTCCAATACCGCAAAGTCGGCTTATATGGGTTTATTGAGAAAGTCTTCTAATCGATTCATTTCAATAATGACCAAATTTTCATCGAATATGGTGCAACTATGAAAATTTGGTTTCGCAATACACGCTCGCGTACCGTGCTGACCCTCCCATTTCGTCACCAACCGCACATCTCTATATTTTCTTACATTTTCCATCAACTTCCCGAAGACACAGTTGATCATGAATTTGAAGAAGAAAATAGCGAATGCGTTTTTAGCCTTTTGACGCATTTTCTTATTTAAGTCGATATATGGTCAAAGCCAAGGTGATTGTGTAAAGCGCAAGACACGGTTGACCCTTACAAGCTTTAATCCGTGTATTATATACAACTTTAAGTTCCTATAGTGCACGATATAGTTACGTTTTGGATACAAAGTCAACAAAAGCTGCTTAATTTTAAATCCCGGCAGGGTCATATGCTCGGGCGCTAATGGCAAGTCACTATGGGAATTATGCAAATCTCTCGGGTAGTCTCAGTCGCAATCCAAAATGTACACAATGTAGGAATCGTTAGGATGTTTTCCATAAATGTAAAGCCCTCTATCGGTAACGATTCGCACATGGTGGCTCCATAAAGCGCATTTACGTCGTAGTACATTAAATAGGTGGTTTGAAGTTCGGGATCCAATCCTTCCCACATGTATTTGTTGTTGCATTTCGCGTGACGAGTACTGCATTGAGTGGTGCCTCCCCTAATACCCTTCTCAATGAGCATAACCTGATCGATGTCGGTTAAAAGTTCCAATCTAACTTTTGTAATTTTTAACATGGCATCAAATGCCAGACCGGGAGCCGTATAGTAGCGTAATGGGTCAAGCAGATAGGTTTCCAAACAGGTCTCGCGAAAGTTTTCAAAGATGTCAGTCAAAAGAAGCACATCAGTTTTTAGATACAGGTCCGAATACTGACCCAACGTTCTAATCTCAAAAACATTCCATACTTTTAAACCATGCGCATATGATTCACTACTAATACCGTCGTTTTGTAAAGAGCTAAAAAATCCTCTTTAGACGGTAGAGAGGTCTCATTTAACTTTTCCTATGAATCTATGTGCTCATATGGAAAAACTCCTTTCCTATTTATCAAATTGAATTTCGCTTCGTTACGGCAGTGCGATTTAGTTATGGATTTGTTGTCATTATCCAAATAGGAGCATAACTGCTCCAAACTGCTACTCATAAATCGAAACGAGTCGATAAATCTAAACGAGCATTCAGCTCGTATCGTCAACATGTTTTGTAAAAAAGAGGTACTTTTCTTTGTTTAACGGTAAGAGTTTAACGGGTCCAGGAATACCGGTTGATAGTTTTTTGATGAAAAAATGGACATCGTACCCGCTGAGGTTATGGAATACCACAGGGATGACGTGAGAATCTTGTAAGTTTAAGTTACGTTTATTATGGGCAACCCCTCTATAGATCCCCGTGAGATGCGAGTGGTCCTTTATTTTAATTTTGTTTTCTAGAAAAGGTTTTTCACATATGTGACAATGTGTTGCCTCCTAAAAATTTTGTTGTTGAATCGAGCTTAGCGGATGCATAGGAATTGCTTTAGTAATAATCGAATTAACAAATTTTGCAATGTTCCATTACTGATTGATGTACTATGTAATACAAGCTGGCCCTCTATAACAGAAAAAAATTGAAAAGGAATTATCGTAAGAGCACTTGAGATAAAACGCAATATTGAACGGTTTTGGAATAGTTTCATGTTTGCGCTATCTTAATCTGGGAATTTTTACATTTTTCTAAGATATTTTCAATATTTGCGTAAATAGCAAAAGGGACCTTTTCCCTGTAGGAATAGTGATTAAATTCTTAATACCTTTGACTCTCATCAGGCAATCTTACTGAACATTTATTTACTTGACGATAGTGTGTTGAGTGTTTTAGTAATATGCTATTGGAGGAAAAATGATTTAAACATGTTACAAGAGAATTTTTTGTGACCTCGATTAGAAAGTTGGGAGGACAACAACGCTGATATGTTCTTAATCCATGCAAAATGATAATATCCGTTTTCGTTAGAGGAGAGCACTAATAAATTTATTGCGTGAAAAGCATCGTTGTGATTATCACTCGTCGTAAATGGCACTACATGCTTTCTTACTACGCAGCATAAATTTATAGATAAGCGGTTCACTTTTTCAATTTTTTTTGTATCTGTTAATTTAATGGGAAATTCAATCGTACCTCGATTCAATACCTCATCGAAATGGGGATAACTTCCTATTCTAGGTGGGTTTCGGCTTGCAGGATACAAGGCGGACACCACCGACCAAAGAAAACAAAATTTATTGTAATTTTTAATATTTACGACGGCTCTCTCTCTCCAGTGCAATAAAACGTGGAACTTTGATATAAGTTGAAACCCCACCCCTTATGGAAACGTAATTATTTATGTTTACTTTTAAATGCAAAATTTTACTTATAGCAAACCCCGATCCTTCCTCTGGAAACTCTTCCAGTTTAACTCGCAATTTTTCGACTACCTCCATTTGGTACCACACTTTGAGATTAGTGCCAAAGTCAATAATCGAATTTCTGGTGACAAAATGCTGTAATTCTACATTCATATTTTGGGGGTTAATATAGTGGCATACCAGTACAACATTTACTTTTAACAAAGATCTCTTCAACATGATGTTAACCTTTCTTATAAAGCTATCGCATACCTTTGTTAAAAGAACTAGGGTATCTTTGTAACCCCAATTGGCTACCCGCTCATAACCTCGAATCAAAACAAGACTTGAGAGAGTACCAAACCAAACTTGACGTATTGCGTTCACCACCCGTGCCCGTTATATGAAAGTCTCCCAATTTCTGTCGAAGTAGCGCCAAATAAGATTTTAAAATGGCCAAATTGCTCTCTATTTAAGAGGGTTTTCATTCTTATTATCTATATGTACGTTATTGGCAATAGCCTTTTCTATCAGACATATATTAGTTCCAAGTATTGAAATATGCCTAACTATTTCTGGGTTAATGTATTTCGAGTCAACTCAACTAAGAAGCTGCTGAGGTCAGACAGTGATGACGACGACATACCTACCGACAGTGAACTTATTCAATAAAAATATCAGGTGTTTCTCGTAATCTAACGGAGCCCACACGTGGGAACAAGATGCGTAATCACTTTCAGCGTCAATTAATAACGCCTTATGAAGACAAAGTACTGATTATCAACTAGACGGATGTTACGTTAGGTTATTTCTCAAAATACTGCGGAGCATATACAACCCGAGTATTTCACGTGGGAACAAGACGCGTAATTACTTTCAACATTAATAAATAACGTCTTATATATATATATATATATATATATATATATATATATATATATATATATATATATATATACATACACCCAGTCCTCGGCCTGCAACAAGGTAACGATCATTCAGTTAGCCAGACGCTACGTTGGATTTTTTTTCAAAAATACTACGCAGCCCACACAACTCGATTATTTTCACGTGGATACAAGACACGTAATCACTTTCAGTATCAATAAATAACGTCTTATATAGACCAAGTGTTTGACCTGCAATGAAGTAACGATCATTCGACTAGCCAGATGCTACGTTGCATTTTTCTCAGTTCTTGCAAAACACTCTCTTTTTCTCCCCCACTCATAAATGATGAAAATATAACCAAAATGCTTCCGTTGATTAAGTCAGTTAACGCCATTGCGGTAACATGGTAACCCCCCGAAAACATAATAAATTAGCTTTACATAAAAAGAAAGCGTTGAGAATAAACATTCTACAAGGCATGAAGGTGTGTGAACCGAAGAAAAGTGGTGCGAAAAGTGGTGATGGGCCAATACAAAAGTTCATTCAGCGGGATTCTAACCAACCCTTAATGGCTTCACCATATAGCGTTATCACAATCATCTCGGATGATGAGAAAAAATAAGGTGATTATAATACCTGTACAATTTTGTTTGCACGATTGTGTGTATTTTATATAGTTTGCTAACCTGAATAATTTTTCTTTACGGAGCAATACAGACATTCGATGCTTTGCTGCAGGACCTGGAGGAGGAGGGTGATAGACATTTATTTGAACACCCCTTTCAGTAATTAATACAAAATATGCAAGTCCATAGCTATTATAATGTTTTCTTTGTAGAAGCAAAACGAATCCCATGGTGACAACCGCGCCACCAACACCACCACCAATTGCCGATCTTCATCAACCTCCATAGTAAGTTGCAAAGCACTACGTAAAAGAATTTATCTAACTTGTACAATTGTTTGCAGTCAAGAAAAGATGGCGACCTTCCCCGTGCAGCCGCCGCTTCCACCACAGTCCTTGGCTGAGTTTCAGAAACCTCCACAGTAAGTTACAAAGCACTACCTAAAAGAATTTATCTAACTTGTACAATTGTTTGCAGTCATGAAAACCATCAACAACCCCCACAATTGCTACTCTTACCACAACCGTAAGTTAACGATTAATGGCATGAAATAAATGTCTAACATGTAATTTATTCCTCACGCAGTACTGGCAAGAATGGAATAGCCTGATTCAGGTATACGCGGCGGATTTTGAGGACGATTTCTTCCCTCGACCGATGCTGCAGCTAACGACGCCCGAAGAGCTGATAGAAACAACCTTCGGGAAGCTTAAAGAGATGGAGTCTACCGTTCAATGTAATTTGGAGGCGGCTCGAAAACGAAGCGCGGAGTTGGCTGCAGAATTGGAAAAGTCAACTAGCCGAAGCAACGGATTTTATTAATATATATATATATATATATATATATATATATATATATATTTATATATTATTTTAAAATATATAATATGGTGTTCCAAAATTATTTCGCAGTCGTGTGTGTAAGGTGTAGATCAAAGTGAGATGAATAACAATTGGTATAAGTAAAAGTAAAGAGGTGCAAAATCGTATCTAATTTCCATAATAGTGCGCGTAGAAGGAGGTACAAAAATTAGATATTGGAAACGTATCATCATTAATGTGTGCTAACAAACGAGTTAAAATAAAGCAAATGTTATAGAATGTATGCAAATGTATAATGTATATTGCAGAGATGCGTGCATAAAAAATATTACTTATTAAAAACTTTACTAATTCGGTTATTGTTCAATTAAATGTTTACCAGCAACGTTCATGATATTGCACATAAATATTCTGTATATAAACCTGCTGGAAATAATAAATATAAGTACTCATAAATTGTTGTTTTCTTTTACGATGCCAGTGTTACTATAAACAGTATTTATAATTATAAGATAACGTGTAACTGCAATACCACCATCGCGTAAATGAGAAATTAATTAAAGAAATTATTACACAAGTTATTTAAATCTTTTCTATTTATAGTATAAACTCATACTATTGTAAATGATGACGAAGGTTTAATTATCAGTGGAGACTATTATAAGTAAGCTATGTGTAAGTGCAGAAAGCTTTAAAGTAATAGTAAAGACGTACGTATAAAGGAATAAACAGAGAAACCCCAAATTTCCAAGTTTCAGCGCAGTGTAAAAATTATACCCGTATATATAAAACTGCAGCATAAATGAAAGACTTTAGCTACTACAAAAACGTTTATGCGCACGTCAGCGGACCTATATATAAATTATTAAGCGAGTGGTTTTCAATCCTATGCATTAATAGTACACTGAATTATAATTTTTATAATTTTCATCGCTTTGTTATGAAATTAGTAATCATACTTCATTCTTTAAGGGCCAGTTGCACCGGTTCGGTTCAAATGTAAACTTACATAAGTGGGACTTAAATTAAAGTACAACTTTATTATTTGTTTTGTTGCACACGTCCGCTTAAACTGCTTCTTAAAGTATTATTTAGTAATCTAATACGAGTGGCAACATTGCATTTTCTTGCTTTCGAACGTATTCGCGTGCTACCGGTTTTTAGAACTTGTGTATTTAGGGGTTAGGGATCTATTAACACCTCCATTTATTTTTCTTCAGGTATTTTAAAGTTTAAGATACATTAATTATTAATAATAGAATTTACAAATGAAAAAAAAAGGACATCTAATTTTACAAGTAATGAAAAGGATACATTATTTAATATAGTATATAATTAAAAGGTCATCGTTGAAAATAGAAATACTGATTCTGTAACTGGGCGGAAAAAGAAAACGCAAGGAAAAAAACTACAGCGGAATATAATTCGTTGGCTAGTACATCTAGAGCGATGGAATCTGCGTAAATGTTACATGAATAAGAAGAAGCAAATAAGACAGGACACTTCCAATCAGCGGATGCAGTTGCTTTAAACTAGTGAAGGTCTACCTGAAATAACAATATAAGATCCACACAAAGAATTATTAATTAGAGTAATTAAACAAAAAACAATTGCGGGTTTAGAAAACCGATTTGATATGGATAATATATACTGCCCCACATACACTGGGGAAGCCAGATACACAGATACACAGATACACAGATACACAGATACACAGATACACAGATACACAGATACACAGATACACAGATACACAGATACACAGACACACAGATACACAGATACACAGATACACAGATACACAGATACACAGATACACAGATACACAGATACACAGATACACAGATACACAGATACACAGATACACAGATACACAGATACACAGATACAGATACACAGATACACAGATACACAGATACACAGATACACAGATACACAGATACACAGATACACAGATACACAGATACACAGATACACAGATACAGATACACAGATACACAGATACACAGATACACAGATACACAGATACACAGATACACAGATACACAGATACACAGATACACAGATACACAGATACACAGATACACAGATACACAGATACACAGACACACAGACACACAGACACACACACACACACACACACACACACAGATACACAGATACACAGATACACAGATAACAGATACACAGATACACAGATACACAGATACACAGATACACAGATACACAGATACAGATACACGATACGCAGATACACAGATACACAGATACACAGATACACAGAATACACAGATATACAGATACACAGATACACAGATACACAGATACACAGATACGCAAATACGCAGATACACAGGTACAAATGTACACAGGTACACAGATACACAGATACACAGGTACACAGATAAACAGACCCGGATACACAGATACAGAGACACACAGATACACAAATACGCAGGTATACAGATACACAGATACTCAGATACACAGATACACAGATACACAAAGATACACAGATACATGTACACAGATACAACAAGATACACAGATACAGTCACAGATACACAGATACACAGATAACACAGATACACAGATACACAGATACACAGATACACAGATACACAGATACACAGGTACACAGATTCACAGATTCACAGATACACAGATACACAGATACACAGATACACAGGTACACAGATACAGAGGTACACAAGTACGCAAATACACAGATACACAGGTACACAGATACACAGATACACAGATACACAGATACACAGATACACAGATACACAGATACATAGATATACAGGTACACAGGTACACAGATACAGATACACATATACACAGACACACAGATACACATATACACAGGTACACAGATACACAGAGTACACAGATACACAGATACACAGATACAACAGATACACAGGTACACAGATACACAGATACACAGATACACAGAATACAAGATACACAGATACACAGTACACAGATACAGATACACAAGTACCAAATACACAGATACAGGTACACAGATACACAGATAGCAGAGATACACAGATACACAGATACACAGATACACAGATACACAGATACATAGATATACAGGTACACAGGTACACAGATACAGATACACATATACACAGGTACACAGATACACATATACACAGGTACACAGATACACAGGTACACAGATACACAGATACACAGATACACAGATACACAGGTACACAGATACACAGATACACAGATACACAAATACATAGATACACAGATACACAGGTACACAGATACAGAGGTACACAAGTACGCAAATACACAGATGTACAGGTACACAGATACACAGATGCAGAGATACACAGGTACACAGATACACAGATACACAGATACACAGATACACAGATACACAGATACACAGATACACAGATAAACAGATACAAAAATACAAAGATACATAAATACACAGATACACAGATACACAGATACACAAATACACAGGTACAAAGGTGCACAGATACACAGATAAACAGATACACAAATACACAGATATACTGGTACACAGATACACAGATACACATATATACAGATACACAGGTACACACATGCACAGATACACATATACAGAGATACACAGATACACAGATACACGGGTACATGGATACAAGTATACTCGGATCCACGGGTACACAGATACACGGATACACAGATACACAAGTATACAGATACACAGATACAGAGATACACAGATACACTGATACACAGATACACAGATACACAGATACACAGATACACAGATACATAGATACACAGATACACAGATAGACAGATACACAGATACACAGATACACAGATACACAGATACACAGATACACAGATATACAGATACACAGATGCACAGATACACAGATACACAGATACACAGATACACAGATACACAGATACACATATACACAGATACACAGATACACAGATACACAGATACACAGATACACAGATACACAGATACACAGATACACAGATACACAGGTACACAGATACACAGATACACAGATGCAGAGATACACAGATACACAGATACACAGATACACAGATACACAGATACACAGATACACAGATGCACAGATAAACAGGTACAAAGATACACAGATACACAAATACACAGATGCACAGATACACAGATACACAGATACACAGATACACAGATACACAGATGTACAGATTCAAAGATACACAGATACACAGATACACGGATACACAGATACACAAATACTCAGATACACAGATACACAGACATACAGATACACAGATACACAGATACACAGAAACACAAATACACAGATGCACAGGTACACATATGCACAGATACACAGATACACAGATACACAGATACACAGATACACAGATACACAGATACACAGATACACATATACACAGATACACAGACACACAGATACACAGATACACAGATACACACATACACTGATACACAGATACATAGATACAGAGGTACAGATATACACGGATACACGGGTAGATCGATACACATACTCTCGGATACACGGGTACACAGATACACAGATGCACAGATACACAGGACACAGATACAGAGGTACACATATACACGGATACACGGGTAGATCGATACACATACTCTCGGATACACGGGACAGAGATACACAGATGCACAGATACACAGGACACAGATACACAGATACACAGATACACAGATACACAGATACACAGATACACAGATACACAGATACACAGATACACAGATACACAGATACACAGATACACAGTTACACAAATACACCGATGCACATATACAAAGATACACAGATACATAGGTACACAGATACACAGATACACATATACACAGATACACAGATACACAGGTACCCAAATCCACAGATACACAGGTACACAGATACACAGGTACACAGGTACACAGGTACACATATGCACAGAAACACAGCTACACAGGTACACAGATACACAGATTCACAGATACACATATAGACAGATACACAGATACACAGATACACAGATACACAGATACACAGATAACAGTACAAGGTACACAGATACAAACAAGATAC
>JARFJB010002407.1:522500-566198 GCA_036346205.1 Vesta saturnalis | reverse complement strand
CACACACACACACACACACACACACACACACACACACACACACACACACACACACGTACCATACGCACACACGCACTATCGTGCGCGCACTAACATGTACACACGCATATACGCAGACACGCGTACACGCACACATGCACATGCACTAACATACGCACGCAGTTGCTCGCCCAGCCAATAATATGTAATAATATAATATACAAGCTATTTTTAAGATTTTTGACAATGACTTGCTCGTTGGCCGAATCTACGCCATATTTAACGCCTGTGGGGTAATTGGTAAGGGATTTAGTTCAATTATACGTTAAATTACCATAACACTATATTTTAACATACAGTGTGTCCCAAAATAAATTCCCCAGCCGACAGGGTTAGACTGTATGACAAAAAAATCGCCTATGTCGAAATATCGATAATTTCCTCCTCTTTACGAAATTATGGCCATCATAAAGATCGCAATGAAGGTATTTCTTCAAATCAATTATTGAAATAGGTATCCAGGTAAAGATAGTTTGTTTTTAATTAGGACACCCTTGACGAAGACAAAATATGATATTTTGTATGTCAATGTTTGATTGTGAACTATTTCAATTTTACACTGACGTACAAAGATAAACAATTAAGTTTTCATACCTATTATAAGGCCCAGAAGGTACAACAATCAAGCTTATTGAGATATGATTAAACCACTTGGAGTCTGTAATAATAATGCTGATACAGCAGAGTGTACCGCCAACGCTTTCCTACTAGAAGTTGCAGTTCGTCTACTCTAAATTGGATGTTTGGCTAACATGGATCATACTGGTCGTCCTAGACAGCTAACATGGCAACAGGAACAGGAGTTACTTCACGACATTAAAAAAGATCCCTCTGTAAGTATAAGGATATTTAAACCAATCTTCACCATCGTCGTAGTACTATTCACAAATTCTTGCAAAGAGAAAATCTGTATCCTTATCACTTACAGCCGGTTCGAAAATTGCGTCCTAGGTATAGTGCTGCCATGGTTCACAAATAAACTGTAAATACAAAATTGTACTAATATAAGAAAATAGAGTGGAATTTTCGTAAAAGTGGTATTTGTTATAATTCAAACCCAAGACCAGAGTACATACAAACGGCTAACTTTAAAACTATGTAAAATTTGGAAAACAAAACTGGCGTCATTTAGATTGCCTACCCGCCAATGAAATACGTGATAAAATGTGCTTCTTTAAATAGTCAATAGTAAAAAACCGACAATACTCCTGTGACCGTTAAAAAATATAGAACCCAAATATATTATGGTTAGGATGTTACAAAGTGTATAATACATGTACGCGATTACGCAAGTTGCAAAAGTGAATTTATTAACGATTAGAATAAACCCTAATTTTTTCTGCTTTGTATAAGACATTTTGGTTTATGAAATTATCAAAATTATGCTGCAATCGCCCCAAACAACGAATTACTTAAACGTATTACTTAAATTAAAAAATTTCAAGCGGATTATATTTCATACTTTCTGTTCTCCTGGTACACAGCAACGTTACGATAATGTACTATGTTATAAAGTAAGGGGCAGTGTTTTTAACAAATTAAGTTAGCAACAGGATGTGAAAGAATTTCATTGTTAAAATAATAGGACTTTAAAATATATATATATATATATATATATATATATATATATATATATATATATATAAATACCAGCATATAAATCTTAAAATCATAAATTAACTACATTCTTTACTATTTTCTGATACGACGCAGAAGGTGGCCGCAAAAAATTTCTTTGGTGGAATTTCATTGCCTTCAAGATCTTGCAATATACGAATAACGATTAATTCTATAAGAAAATGGAAGACATATTTTTTAAAGATAATTCAATTTTACATAGCTTTCCTTTATAAAGTCTCTTAATTCGAAGTGAAGTGTGTATGTGCGTGTGCGCGCGTGTGTGTGTTTGTATAGGCGCGTGCGTACGTTCGTGCGTGTGTGTGTGTGTGTGTGTGTGTGTGTGTGTGTGTGTGTGTGTGTGTGTGGTGTGTTGTTTATGTGTGGCGTGCGTGTGTGTGTGTGTGTTTGTGTGTGAGCGTGTGGTTTGAAGGAGCGTGCGTGCGCGCGCGTGCATGTGTGCGTGCGTGCGCGCATTCGAGCGTGAATGTGTGTGTCTGTGTGCTGATGCATTGATATGCACGATAACTACAGAACAACACGTACGTACCTAAAATTTCGTATATAAGCTTGTTTCTATTTCTTCTGGAGCTGATTAGATTTTAGTAGAAATTCAGCGGCGGAGAAGGAGAGTTTGTCAGGTTCAGTTTTTGGTTTTTATCAAATATTTCTGAAGCAGTTATGTATTTCAAAGATATAACAATACCAACATATCGATTAATTATACTCTATGTAATTTTTTAATACGACGCATAATTTAGCGGCAAAAATATTCCGAAAGTAGAATTTAAGTGTTCAAGTTTTTGCAATATCTAAACAGTTATTAATTTTATAAGAAAATGTGAAAATATATTTTTTAAAGATAATTCAATTTCACATAACTTTTTATTGTGTATTTTAACACAAAGCCAAAATTCGTTAGAAATTGTTAAATACGATTGAAAATGCTTAAACTGTATTATCGATATTTTTTTATAGAAGTTTTAAACGTCCATTTTTGTTTTAGTTTTTACAATGTTGCCTATTTTCGTTATGAACGTATTAAAAAGAGGTTGCAACATTATCATAAAAAAAATTATTAAAATTATTTCATTTCTTTCAATATTCACTTTGCAGGTTGGAAGGTCATGTGTTGTTTCACACCCGATATTTCATATTTTAATAGAAGTGGGGGACTTTGAGATTTGCTTTCACGTTGGCATCTAGGTGCCTATTAGACTCTATCTGACATGAAAGTCTAAACTTCAATCTCAATCATTATTATTGGTGTTCTTAAAATGTTGCATGCATTCATTATGAACGTATTACCATGTAGGTTGCATAATTATCCTGATAAATGTTTGATGGTTATTAGTTGTTTCACATCAGATGTTTTTATTTAGGATAATTGCTTGATGTATAAATAGCTGTTATATAACGTTTTAATATTGTAATAGAACTTGCTATGTTCACAACACACCCCGATAACCGTTTACGATATTTATTTAAAGGTAAAATTTTTCTTAAAAAAATTTTTAGTTGTGAAAAAATGATAAAATTATGCTTTTTTTTGGTTAGGTTAGAAAAATAATTCGTTGTTCCGTGGACATGTAAATGCTACGCATTTAAAATCATGCTAGAGTAACAATACCTTTTAGAAGACATCAGAACGTAATTTTATCATGGTTATTTTATTTTATCTAAAATGTATATTCTGTTTAAAATGGTATAGATGTATAAAATATAATTAAAATGAATATATTGTCGTTTTATTTTCATTGAATGCTTGATTTGAATGTAGTTAATATGCAATGTTGGAAAAATATGAAAATTAAAAAACAAGAAATTCACATGCGAGAAGTGTTCAATTTTGTAATTTTTAAGTAATTGTTAAACGGAATTGTCATTTTGGCGTTTAATGTACCAAACTAACATTTACGACAGTACCAACTTAAACATTTTACTAAGTAACATTTTAACCTCAATTTCTGACTACTAATTGTCATTTAAAACTTTAAATGTTGCCAAACTATATTTTTGGAAGCATTCAGCTGTTTGTCGTGTAATGTTACCAAAATGATATTAATGTGTCAACTTAAAAAACTTAATAAATAAAATTATTAACCTCAATATCTGACTTTACCAATTGTCAATCAAAAACATAAATGTTACCAAACTATATTTTTGAAAGCATTCAACTTTTTACGTGCAATGTTACCAAAATAATATTAATGTAAGTACCAACTTATACGTTTAAATTGTTCAGAATTTTAAATGTTGCCAAATTAAATTTTTGAAACTATTCAACTTTTTGATGTGCAATGTTACCAAAATAATATTTATGAATGTACCATCATTAACCTCAATATTGGAATTTATCAATTGTGAATAAGTGTTACCAAATTATATTTACATTTAATGTCTTTTTGACATAATTCTACCAAATAATATTTATGAAAATCTAAACGATGCCAAAGTATATTTTTTGACGTATTCAACAATTGTAAAACGAAATGTCCAAAATACTATGTTATGAAAGTACAGTTTGGCATGTAACATTATTAAATTAAGTGGTTGATCCTCAAAATGTCACTCAGACCTTTAAGGATGAATAATTTAAATTTTTCAAATCATCTTTAAGGCAGTTTAACAATATTTAATTTGTAATGACCTAGTTATTCTTTACTAAAATTTTATTTTATAGTTGGATTTATACGTTTCTCAAACCGTTGTATTAATAGCATGCTGATATTTATGTTTTAATTTTTCAACTTTGACAAAATTGTTTACATCTTTAACAATTTTTAACAAATATTACTACTGACGAAGATAACTGTTATCGAAACGTTTAGATTATATAATTTAAAATACATCATTAAAAACCCCAAAAAAGATAAGTATTTTAGTATAGTGAAACTTTAAAATCAGTTTCACTCATGTAGTATGCAGTATCATCAGCTAAAAAATAGTTCAGTCAGTATTTTAAAAGCATAATTTTCTATGACTTAGTTGTAGTGTATAAGCTATGAGGTGGCTGGGTTAAAGTTAATGAGTAAGGAGGTGGTGAATAAAAGATTGTATTTATGTGATGAACAAAAATAATTTTTTTTTTTTTAACTTAATGATGAACAAATGCTCTACATTAATTTGGTGACGGGTCTTCGAGCTTGCTTGGGTGCGAAGTAGTAATATTAATTCGTGTCTGAAATTTAAAAAGTGAACTGTGCGTACGTGGCAGTTCCGTCAGTGTTCATTAATCAAGAATGTCTTTAATAGGCTCTATTGAACAGTTCAATCCTAAAGTCTCGCAAATTTCAGAACGTCTTGAACAACTCTTCATCTGCAATAGTGTGGAAGATGACAGGAAAGTTCCTTTATTGCTAACCTTAATAAGCGGTAAAGCATATGGTATATTAAAGGACTTACTTCCTCCCGATCTACCCAGCTCGGAGTCTTATAGCGTGATCAAAGGTACATTAATCAAACATTACAGTCCAAAACCATTAGTTATCGTAGAGCGATATAAATTTTATAATGCTATTCAAGAGTCTAACGAAAGCATTAAGTCGTTTGTAACCAAGCCAAAAAGTTACTCGCAGTATTGTAAGTTTGGTTAGTTCCTTTCTGAGTGTCTCAGAGATCGGTTAGTCTGTGGAATTCGATCGCAAAATATTAGGAGAAAGTTATTGTCAGAAGTCGAGCTAACTTTTGATCGTGCTTATGAAATCGTACTTTCAATGGAGTTAGCGGAAGAACAAGCCATATCAATAAAATTTGCAGAAATGGTAATGTTCATAATGTAGGAGAAACAAATGTTGAATTATAGGAAGGTGATTCTGAATCAAATTCTTTAGATATAGGATTTTCATCGCATTTAGATTTTTATTTCAAACATTTGATAGTTTACCCTGTCAGATACAAGGTAAAAGTATTATCTGGTTAAAACGTCAGTGTTCCAGGGGAAACTCAGCTAATTGTCAATCTGGGTAGTCAGAGTTTCAAGTTACCTCTTATAATATTAAGAGGCAATCATAAGTTCTCTCTGCTAGTAGGTCGAAATTGGTTAAATGTAATTCATTCCAGAGATGAGAAAATTAAGGCAATAAAGTCGGCTCCATCTCCAAAATCTTTAACTGAACTAAAGTCTTTTCTAGGTTTGTTAAATTATTATGGCAAATTTATCCCGATGTTATCTACAAAATTAAACCTTTATATAATTTATGTCATAAAAATATGGAATATGGAAAGACGAAGGTGTTGTTAAACCGGTCTTGTTTGCGTCCAGCTCACTGTCAAATATAGAGCAAAGGTATAGCAATTTAGAACGGGAGGCGTTAGCCATCATTTTTTTGGTATTCGTGAGTTTCATAAATATTTGTTTGGACAAAAGTTTACGTTAATCATAGATCATCAACCCCTAATATTCATTTTTGGGAAAAATAAAGGTATTCAAATTACAGCGGCTGCAAGAGCTACTAGATGGGCTGTATTTCTGTCAGGTTATAATTATGATATACAATATAAAAGTGGGAAGTTAATAAGTCATATGGATGGATTGTCTCGTTTACCTTGTGGTGAGAAGTCTGAAATTCTTCACTCGATATATTCATTTAATTTAATAAAGAAAGTACCACTAAATGGTTATGAAGCGTCATGAATTATCTGTAGAACAGGATTGTATTCTGGTTGGTAGTAGAGTTGTAATTCCTAGAGTTTTAAGGAGAGAAGTGCTTGAACACTTTCACGAACAACATTGTGGAATTGTTAGATCCAAAATGCTTGTTTGTTCATACTGTTGGTGGCCTAACATGAATTTGGATATAGAAAACTTTATATATTTATGTGATATTTGTCAAAGGTGTCAGAATGTAACGAATTATAATAAACAAGTTGCATCGCCTATAGCGCCATCTAATTTTTTAGAGTTCATATTGATTTCTTTCACAAATATAATGTACATTTTTAGTATTGGTTGGCCAGAATTCTAAGTGGATAGAGGTCAAGTTAATGGAAATTGGTACCAGTGCATCATCGGAAACAATTCTAAAATTGAAAGATATTTTTTCTACTGTTGGTTTTTCAGTCGAATTGCTTTCTGATAACGGCCCACCATTTAATTCCACTGAACTTGTGTCATTTTGTCAGGTCAATGGAATTAAACCTGTCAGGTTCCCTCATTACCATCCACAAAGCGGAGTGAACGGTACAAACGGTAAAAAAGGGCTGAAAAAAGGAACTTTTTGACCTGAGTCAGGAGGATATTTCCGAAGCTATAATTTTGTCTAACTTGCATAGCTTTTTGTTTAGTTACCGGAACACTCCCACCTCGAGCACTGATGTTTCGCCAGCGCTATGTATATTTAAATTTAGACAAAGTACTAGGTTTAATTTGTTAAAACCTTCTTATCATGACAAGTCTATAAAGTCAGGAAGTTCGGAGAGAAAACAATTATTGTTTAAGTTAAATGAAAACGTTTTTGTCATCAATAAGTATATAAAACTATGACAGAAGGGTAAGATAGTGAAAGTATTAAGTTATTGAACGTATCTGGTTAGAATTGGAGACAGTATTAGATTTTCTCACGCGGATCACATGCGCACAAATAAGAATCGCAATACTATTACCGAAGGATTGCAAGAGTAGTTCTGGATGTGTTAATGATACGGATAAAGGATGTGGGAGTATTGGTAGTTTTGAGGTGATTCATATTGGGTTGTACACAGTTGTACACAGTCAGAATCAAGGGTCCCTTAGACGAGAATATCTTTATCTACGTGACTTTGGTGGGGAGTGGTGGTGATAAGACGAGGATCGAAAGGTTAGGCTAGGGTGGCCGTAGGATCACCGAAATGATGATGCAGTCTAAACTGCGTAAAAGTCAGGAAGAGAAAGTTTCGAGGTGGTAGATGTTATGATCCTCCGACTCTCTTCTGTCCTGGGACCTTCTATGCTGCATCTGGATAGTCTTCTTGTACTGGTGGGATCTTAACCACTTCCATGTTGCAGCTGTATACCATATCAGTGTTTTTTTAAGCAGCCGAGGTGACCGATGTAGTCCGGGTTGCTAGTTTATATTATTCGTTTGGCTCATTTTATTTTATTTATTTATTTTGTGTTATTTTAAGCAACAAACAAAATACTCCCATGTGCCACACAAAATTAGAAAACATCGAGCGCGTTTCAATTGCTAAGCTATCATCATCAGGGATCGACTACTAGGCGATCGTGCACGATAACACTTAAGTAGTGGATATTGAATAGATTTAAAGTAACCACTGAATTAATTGTTCACATTAACCTGCCTTTATAACCTAACGACTGATTTTGTCTGGAAATATCTGACAATTTATTACATTTAATGTTGTCTTAGTGAAACTGTTTTCTAAACAACAAACTAATAGTGTATCAACTACAAATTTTGTAATTCAATGTTACAAACTTATAAAAAATAAAACATGACCAACAAAAATTTTATACATCATGAACGGAGTATATATGAAGTATATTTTCATAAGTGACGACCTTAAATTTTAGTTACGACAAACTCTCAAAGTTGATATAAATATTTTTAAATGAAATTGTATATTTAAATAAGTATCACACACTTTTATGTGGGAAGCCTTTATTCATTAAACATTTCAGTCTTTACTGACGGCGACTGCTGGAATTGCTGTCGAAATTTATAAAAGTATAGCATTTACATTTAAATACTGGATTTACACGAAAGATAAGTATTCATAATTGTAAATGGACGCAGATAGTGAAAGATTTGATATTTCAGAATTGCCTTAAGTCTGTAATAATAATACTTATTAATATTGTTATTATTAATGTAATTGTAAAGCAATGAAATAAAAAATAAATATCGTTCTTCTGCTAACACTAATGTCTATGTAATGAGTTTCCCATATCTATAAAAATACAAATTCCTTTAAAAATTGCGAGTTACCATAGTGTTGAAAATAAAATTAGTTTAAAGAATAATATAAAAAGGTAATTGCTTGTAACATTGCAGATGTTACAAAATTAATTAAAAATGATGCAAATTATTAAAATGGAGATAAACAGTTGAAATATGTCTTTGAAGTTCAAAGAATGAAATAAAAAACTCGAGCTGATACAAACTGAACTTAAACATACTTCACGAAGTAATGGTAATTCGGGTAATAAAAGATAATTTGGAATTGTGTTCATAGGTAAAAGAAAATATTACAAAGTGTTAAAAAACTAAAAGGTACCAACATCTTTATTGCACAACAGAGTTTCAAATTCATTCTAACATATCTGGTGTAGAATAACGCACGACCTTCAAACCTACAAAGTGAACATTATAAGAAATAAAATAATTTCAGTACTAATAATTTTGTTAGGATAATTATGCAACCTATTAATGCGTTCATAACAAAAATTGGCAACATTGTAAGAAAAAATAGTCCATGCCAGATAGATGCTTAAAACTTCACGTCGGTAAAAAGTTAATAGACCAACTTGATAAAATATTCCCAAACCGCCCACTTCTATACAATATCAGTAATACATTAGGAATTTTCAGTCTTACTTGTTTGATTTTTAACCTTGTTTGGCTTTGTATTTAGAAGCTATGTAAAGAAAAGCTGTGTAAAATTAAATATACTTAAGAAAATATATTTACATATTTTCCTATAAGATTTTTTGCTGTAAAATGACGCGTCGCACCAACAAATTGCATAGAACATAATTATTCGGTATTTTTAAGGTCTATATATCGGTATTTTAAAATGTATGAAATATAGAGCTGTTTCAAAACTATTTGATAAAACCAAAACCTATTGTCTCTAGTGGATTTCTCCTTTCTCCAAGAATCTAATCGGCTCCAGGAAAGACAAAATCAAAATTAAGTACGTTTGAGAGTTCCGATGTTATCGCGGATAGCAACACACATACAACACGCACACACACACGCACACGCACACGCACACGCACACGCACACGCACACGCACACGCACACGCACACGCACACGCACACGCACACGCACACGCACACGCACACGCACACACACGCACACGCACACGCACACGCACACGCACACTCAAACGCACACGCACACGCACGCGCACGCACACGCACACTCACACACACACGCACACGTACACGTACACGTACACGTACACGTACACGTACACGTACACGTACACGTACACGTACACGCACACGCACACGTACAAGCACAATTACAATCGCACGCACACGCACATGCACACGCACACGCACACTCACTCGCGCACAAGTTATTACAAATAACACAATATTTGATTTTTACAGCTCTGTAATGAAGGTATAACTTTATTTTCTTTATAAAACAGAATTTTGGACTCAGCCCAACCCTAGTACGTTTGAGCGTTCCGGTATTATCGTGGATAACAACACACATCCACACACACACACACACACGCGCGCACGCACACGCGCTCGAACGCATGCACATACACGCGCACACACACACACGAACACGCACACGCACGTAAACGCGCACGCACACGCGCACGTACACGCACATGTACACGCACACGTACACGCAGAAGCACACGCACACGTACACGCACACGCACACGCTCACGCACAGGCACACGCACACGCATACGCAAACGCACAAGCACACGCACACGCACACACACGCACACGGACGCGCACACGCACACGCACACGCACACGCACACGCGCACACACACACACGCACAGGCACACGCACACGCACACGCACATGCACACGCACACGCACTCGCAATCGCACTCGCACTTGTGTAGTGATCTTAAATGAGAAGGTTGTTACAAGTAGCCCAATATTTGATCTTTACAGCTCTGTAAGGAAGGTACAGCTTTATTTTCTTTACATAAACAGTATTGTGAACTCAGCCCTATCCTAGTACGTTTGAGCGTTCCGGTACTATCGTGGATAGCAACACACATCCACACACACACGCACGCACGCGCGCACCTACGCATACACACATTCATGCACACGCACACGCACACTCCCACGCACACGCACACGTACACGCACACGCACACTCACACGCACACGCACACGCACACGCACACGCAGACGCACACACACACGCAAACGCACACGTACACGCACACGCATACGCACACGAACACGCACACCCACGCGGACACGCACACCAAACGCATTCGCACCGCATACGCATACGCACACTTGCTCTCAATTGCATCCGTACTCGCAGTCGCATTTGTGTTGTGATCTTAAATGATGAAGTTGTTACAAATAACACAAAATTTGATCTTTACAGCTCCGTAATCAAGGTAAAACTTTATTTTCTTTACAAAAACAGAATTGTGGACGCAGCCCTATCCTAACTAAGGAAGCAGTTACAAATCTTGCATCGCTACCATGCTTGAGACGTGAATAGTCTAACGTAAAGGAAACGACGTGGATGACTTAGTGAACTAAATTTGCTGCACGATAATGAATATTACATACTGCTCACATTTCAAGAGGCGGTTTTCCAGGAGTGACGTTATTTTACAAACATTCTCTTAATATTGCATAATCAAGATTTTTATCTTTTTCGTTTGCTTTCCAATTATAGAGTAGTAAGATGTTAGACTAACAAAACTTGTTGTATTAAAATATACCTTAATTTAAGGTCTTTCATTCGTTCTGTTGTAAATATAAGAAAAATTTTAATTATTGAAATATAGGTATGTGGTGGGCAACTTAATTTGCATACCTTTTTAGGGGTTTATAGTGCCTATCTTCTTAATAATTAATTTTACGTTTTGATAAATTTTTAGTGTAGAACTCGGTTTAGTTATTCCGAGAATTATTAAAAATAACTTGGCGTCCGAGATCATTTTATTAGTGTTACATTGCAATTTTTATATTTATATTTTGTGGTAATCAAGCAAATCAAAAGACTGGCCCTATATTAATCTACCGATTTGAGTTAAAAGCATTACTTGTGGTGAATGGTTAGTATCTCCAGTTAGTTTAACGATTTGTGTTTTTGGAGAACTTTTTACTTTTTACTCTTATTTCTTTATTCATTTATTTACAACCAATTTATTATATTATACCATTTACACCACTTATTTTATGAACTTTCTAAAACTGCTTGCAATATAATTTAGTGTATTCTAACAATTTCAAATGTCACCAACATCACACATGTGATAAAAACCGAAAATTTATAAAAGTGCACATAGATGAATATATATCATAGTGTAGGCTATATAAAGTTAAATTAATTGGTACATTATGTTTATCATCAAAGCTACACAAGAAAATTTTCATATCTCAAGTTTCCGAGCAGCTTCGGAGCGCATACGTGTAGTGTTTTCATTAATAATATTCATGCAAGGAAAGAAAATCCTGGTCTGGTAACATTATCTGCATCACCTCTAAAATTAAGAAAACAATTTGTATTAGTTAAGATGTGTAGGAGGTAGATTTATAGACAAAATCAGTAAAATTGACAATGTAAGATGATATTTATTGAATTTGTTGAAAAGTGTATGAGTTTATTGAACAATAAGTGTTACAGAAACTTACCTAATGTTATGAACAAGTTATACAAAGTAGGATAAACTAGTTATAAGCAAATTTTAGTATAACAAGATGGTAAAAAATGAACATTTTCAATAAATCGTTGTGTTAATCAAAGTACAGCAAATAAGATATCATTTTAAAGACAACTTTGTGTAGAATTTATTGGGACTAATAGTTTTAAGATATTTATTTATTAGTATAAGAAGGTTAATGCAAAATTTAATATTTATTACATTATAAAAATTAATCAACCAATCAGCAGATAGCATCTGGCAAAGTTTGTATTGTACCATAACCAATGGAAAATGTTAAGTTTAAGAAAAAAATTACTATTCATTAGCACTTTCCTATTCATTCCGTGCAAAAAATTCAAAGCTAGAGCATGCCGAAAATTTAAGTGCAGTTAAAAAAATGGAAGGTGTTTACCTAACCAAAAATTTACCTGAGAACAAAACATGCTCGTGTAAAATTAAACGTAAATAAAATAAAATGAAAAAAAATGTATTTAATAAAATTTAAAGGATTTAATTTCAATACTTCGGAAAAGTGTATAATTCATGTATGTTGAATATTAAGTGTTAAATAATTTTTTTTGGTGATTTAAGTTTAATATAAAACAAAATTTTAATTTCGTAGCGATGTTTTTATTTCCGTAAGCTTAATAATTCTTTACAAATCTATACTGAATACATGTACTGGCTACATGTACGAATGCAAATAAAAATAAGTACGCATATTAGAACAATGAAACTTACATGATTTTGAACAAGTTCCAGCCATTCTGCTTGCCGGTAGACATCGAGGGATATCAATGGTATTCCCATACGGTAGGTAGGATTTCCGGTCATGGGTTATCCCAACAATAGTAATGGAAGAAGGTGCTAAAAGATACGTAGATTTCAAGTTTTAGAGTTAAGGTATGTTTTATATTTTTGTTTGTGTGTCAAGAATATGTGTCCAGCCGAGATTAATTAATTTAGCAAGTAGAGTAAAGGCACTATTATTATTATTACTGAATTTGAATTCAATACTTATATATTTGTCTGAAAATTATTTACTTGTGCAAAACGTTGTTTATCACCAAAACATCAAAGTCCGTTAAATGCATATGATGCATAATTACACGTACGGGGTGCAGGTCGCAAGTCACTTAAGTTTTAATTTCAAAATCAACAATAAAGAAATTATTAAATTGTTCATTAATAAGAATATTTATCACTGCTAATAAAAAAAAATAAAATGACATGCTTAAACAAAGGCTTAATACATATAGTAAAAACTACTTCCTATCCCCCCTATCCCCAGTAGATCATTATTGTTTAAAATTTTTGATTTTTGATAGTTGGAAGTAAATTCTAGTATCATGTGATACATCGCTGAAAAGGTGATAAAAAATACTATTCGATAATGTAAAAAACCAATATGGCGTCCATATGAAAAACAATAGTTAGTGTATGTATTTCAAAAACAAATGACTGTAGATAAATTTTGGTACCTTTTTTAAAATTGTCTTTTAAAAGTGTCATAATAATGTACAAATCAAAATGTTGTCAGACTTCAAATAAAAGAGCTACAGGGGGTAGTAGAAAATGCACAATTTTTGTTTTCTTCAATTATTTCAAAAACAAAAAAAGTTACTTCAAATCTGACTTTACCATGATGATAGCCATAAAATTCTCTAAAACTTTCCCCATTTAACCGACATTCTATCTTCAATATTAACGAATATAGCAATACATGCATGCTGAATCTAGGACACACTGTATAGTTAGTTTGAAATCGTCTATACATATTTTTGTCGTGCACATTTAGGAAAACCAGAAACACTAATTTGATCCTTTTTTAGTGTATGTTTTAATGTAATTTTTTTCAAAAATTAATCTATAATTAATCGCCGCGGCGTCGAGTTTTAAACCGCGTATCATAACGCGTCGTGTTGGTGCTAAAGTTTTTAACTAAAGCGAATATATTCAAGTGTAAGTAGGTATTTATACATAAATGAAAGCTCGCAGCCAACAATTTTACAAGTTTATGTAAAGTATTAAAAATCAAACATTGCCTTGCAAAGGTATCTCATTCGGACGCCGGCTCATTAAGTTGCTCTTGTAATTTGGGTGAATTAGCATTGTTAGCGTATTACACCACAATATTATTACTTTCCCAGGGTTGTTTGTTGACAATTGATACTGGTTATGTGAAATATTTTGGGGAAGCGTGAATGTTTATTTATGGTGCACCGTTTAAGGCCTTAGAGGTACAAGTGCGTAACTGTCGCCTTTCGGATGCCCAGGAACACCGAAGTATGTAATCGTTGATACATATATATATATATATATATATATATATATATATATATATATATATATATATATATATATATATATATATATATACAGGGTGACCAGCGAGATACGGGACATAGGAATTCCCATTTGAAAATTTCAACTATCTGCACGAACTAGCTCAGAAGTGATAGAGAGCTGAGACTTGGTACAGAGCTTAAGGGATCCTTTCTGACAGGAAAAATGTGATGTTTAGAAATGTTCACTCAATACGGAGGTCTCAGGTTCGAATCCTTTTAAGCAAAAAAACCAAGTTTTTTATTTATTATTCAATTTTGATGAAACTTAAAATCAAAGTACTTGCACCTAAAGTAAATTAAATCACATGTTCAAATGCACAAAAAAATGTTAGTTCAATTAGCTTGGGTAATTAAAAAAAATACCTCCGCTTTTTAGATTTTTAACTCGATTCAACCTATGTAACTATTTTTTAACTTTCCTTAAATGTGTTTTTAAAGAATAATAACATATTGCATGTTGACTATGATTAGTGCTAACAAAGTTCCGTTTAAGAATTTTATTTTGAACTCTTTGTAATCAGCTATATGAGAAACAAGACAGTAACAAATGATATCAATTGTTGAAAATATTGTTCTGTACTATCCTAACCTAACAAGCATTTAGTTTTGAACCTGTTCATTGAACCTGTATTGACAAAGATTGTAGTTTATTAAGTAAATATTTGTTTAGTTTTTGTAGTTAAGTAGTTATGGCTTCTACATTTTCAATAGAAGAAAAAGTTAACGTTGTGAAGTGGTACTTTCAGGGAAACTCAATAAGAAATGTGGTTGACTTGTTAGCTGGTATGTATCCTAATAGGCCTTTTCCTTGGAAAAGCACGGTAGAGCGGCTTGTCAAACAGTTTGATTCAACAGGTTGTTTAAACCAAAATCATGTAAAAGTAATTAGAGAGAATCCAGTTATCACAGAGGAAAACAAAGTGTTAGTGTGTGCCGCAATAGAAAAGAAACAAAACCAAGCACATCCGTCCGATCTTTAAGTACTCAACTTGATATTCCTAGAGAAAGCTGCCAAAAATGCTTAAAATGGAAGGGTATAAAACTTAAAAAAAATGTGCAAAAGTTGCACAACGATGATGACGATAAACGAATGTTTTTTGTCAAACATGGATTACCAAAATAAACAATTCCTAGCCCATTACAAAATTATTTTTACTGATGAGTGCAGTTGTTTCTTGGACGGAAAATTGAATTCTCAAAATGTTAGAGTGTGGGCTAAGGATAATCCTAGTCTCTTTAATGAAGGTCATAGTCAGATAAAACAAAAACTAAACATTTGGGTTAGAATTTGCGGAACTAAACTTGTAGGACCTTCCTTTTTGGATGGTAACGTAACTGGAGCACCTTATTTGGAATTTCTTCAAAATGTAGTAGCGCCAGCCATTGAAGAGCTCAATATTGTTAATCACTTAGTATTTATGCATGACAGACACCCGATGCACGGCCATCATGCTGAGTACTTAAACGCAGTGTTTCCTAAACAATTGAATTGGACAGTACGTGCCTTGCAGATGGTCACCTCGTTCCCCGGACCTTAATCCATTGGACTTTTTTATGTGAGGATATCTAAAAGACAATGTTGACTTAAAGCCAACAAATTTAAATGACCTCAGAGCAAGAATTGTCAATGTCTCAAACAACATTACTGTTGGTAATGCTGAGAACTGTCATGAAAAGTTTCTACGATCGCTTTTTGCTCGGCTGTTGCTGGTTTCCAATTTGAACATTTATTGTGAACATCTTTGTAGTATTGAAGCATTTTTCTCATTGATTTTTCCCTTTCTAATATGTGATACTTTTCCCTTTCCATTATGAGTTATTTTTTAAGCTAATGTATACATTTAACGATTTAACTAATTTAAAACAAATAAAATCCTAGATTAATTAATTGTGAAAATGTTTCTGTGTATTTGACCATGTAATTTAATTTACTTTAGGTGCAAGTACTTTGATTTTAAGTTTTATCAAAATTGGATAATAAATAAAAAATTTGGTTTTTTTTGCTTAAAAGGATTCGAACCTGAGACCTTCGCATTGAGTGAAAATTTTTAAATATCACATTTTTCTGTCAGGAAGGATCCCTTAAGCTCTGTACCAGGTCTCGGCCCTCTATCACTTTTGAGCAAGTTCGTGCATATAGTCGAAATTTTTAAATGGGAATTCCTATGTCCGTATCTCGCTGGTCACACTGTGTGTATATATATATATATATATATATATATATATATATATATATATATATATATATATATATATATATCATATATATATATATATACATATATATATATATATATATATATATATATATATATATATATATATATACAGTATGTCCCCGGATCGACCTTAAAAGAGGGAAAATTCTCTTATTTTGATTTCTCAGAAAATTTCATTCTTGCTGATATGCCCTGCTTGTTTTCAAACCCCGAAACACAAATTACTTGTTATTTAACTCAAACGGTTCTCGAGATAATATCATTTTCTTGAAAAATTCGAGCTTTTCGTAATTTTTGAAGTAAATTGATTTGTTTCAAAGGAAAAATCAAATTGGTCTCACAAGTTTTAATTAATACATTTAACAATTGATGGTAAAATAAAATGAAATTCTCTGAACTATAAATTTTCTATTCGAATAATGCTCCTCCTTTTTCCGCACAGATTTCAATGCGAGCTCTGAATTCATTGAAACTGCGCCTTATTTCTTCGATTGAAAGGGACTGGACAGCATTCCGTATCTTATTGCTCTTCATCATTGTCTAATGGCTCACTGTACACAATTTGTTTTAAACGACCCCACAGATAAAAGTCCATTATTGTGAGATCAGGACTTCTCGGCGGCCATAAAATGGGACCATCTCTTCCTATCCAGTTATCATGGAACTCTGTATTGAGCCACTGGCGAACAGTACCGGCATAATGAGCAGAGCACCCATCGTGCTGGAAGAACATTTCAATTTGGAAGTTCAATGGCAATTCATCCAGTTTATCAGTTAAAAAATTTTGCAACATTTCCAAATATGAATAACGGTTTAAATTTTGATCAAAAAAATATGGGCCAATAATTCCATGGTACGAAACCGCACACCACACATTAAGTTTTTTCAAACATTGTCTTTGACTAGCAATTCGGAAGTTTGGATTCCTCCTACACCAGTAACGGCAATGTTGGGAGAAAACGACTCCGTTAGTTGAAAAGCTCGATTCATCGGAGAACATTATTCGTTTATGAAAATTTGAATCTTCCAAAACTCTATTGCCCATTTCCAAACAAAAATCCAGACGTTTGACTTCATCACCGTTCTCTAAAGTTTGCCTAAATTGCGGCTTAAATGGTAAAATTGTGTTCTCCTTGAAGATTCTTTGTAAATGAGATTTACCTATCCCAATTCGTAGTGCCCTCCTTCTTAAAGACAACCTTGGAACTTCTGTTGCGGAATGAACGGCGAGAACGGTAGCAGCATCTTCTTCATAGAACAACTTCTTTGGCTTCTTTGGGTTTAAAACCGAGCCTGTTTGAAGGAATTTAGTTACCAAGTTTTTTGCTCCGGCATTCGAAATGGCAACCTCCGGGTATTTTTGGTTGAATTTTCTGATAACAACTCGGTAGCACTCTTCCCCAGTTCCGTAACATTGAATTAGATAAATTCTTTGTTGTAAAGTCAACATTATAGCATACAATTCAAATTAGCATGAATTAATTTGCAGTTCAACAGAATTATCACATTTGACAATTTCTGTCAGTGGTGTTTTTCAATGAAATCCGCCTACTAAAGTTACTTCTAAAAATTAGGAAAAACATTCCAAGTCCAATTTTTCAAGAAAAATGATATTATCTCGAGAACTGTACGAGTAAAATAGAAAGTAATTAGTGTTTCGGGGGTTTGAAAACAAGCAGGGCAAATCACCAAGAATGAAATTTTCTGAGAAATCAAAAATAAGAGAATTTTCCGGGACATACTGTATATATATATATATATATATATATATATATATATATATATATATATTCAATAAAGACATTATTCGGAACAACTTGTGTTTATTAACGTGAAAATATACAATATTCAACGTTTCGGGACTTACTATGTCCCCTTTGTTAAGAATGATATTTAGTAATGAAATATGAAACAAGCTAACTAATCAATTATAATAATTTTGATGAACGAGTTCTGCTTCGATTTGCAGATCCAAGGTATGACGATGAATTTGGAATTGTAATAGATGCCGGAATGTTAACAGAATCTTGAGTATCAGGATTTAGAGGTGATGTAGATGTAATATTGGCCGAGATGTTGGGAAGATTTTGAGTTATTGGTAATTTTGAATTTTGTTTAATAAGGTTCTTCCAAATATGCGGTATCCTAGAACTATCATCACGTTTGTTGAGGGCATTAGGCCTCTTCTCAATTTCAATGGCTTCTCTAGTAATCCGCTGGTGTAAATTATATAAAGGAGCAAGTAATCGAATATTTTTTGTGTTAATTTCGTGTCCAGTATCTAAATAATGATTAGCCAAAGATGACGAAGGATTTTGTTGTTTGATGGCCAGTTTGTGTTCATTAGCTCTCACATGTAATTTTCTATTTGTTTGTCCAATATAACTTCTTGTGCACCCGTTGCAAGGTATCTCGTATACTCCTTGATTTTCATTACAAATTTTGTCTTTCGGATTCTTCAAAAGTTGGTGTAAGGTAAGGTAAGGTAAGGTTTAAAAACGGGTCTAAACTCATGTTTGGGAAATTTTTTTAGCGATTTTATCAGTGATTCCTTTTATATATGGTAAAATTACTGGAATTTTATGTTTAGTATCTAATGAGTTGGAATGGTTTTTAGGTTTTCTGATTTTATTGACAATTTTGATTATTTCGTTCTGGCTGTAATTATTTTGAATTAAAATATATATATATATATATATATATATATATATATATATATATATATATATATATATATATATATTTTCACGTTAATAAACACAAGTTGTTCCGAATAATGTCTTTATTGAATAATACTACTTGTGGAAACTTATAATAAATATATATATATATATATATATATATATATATATATATATATATATATATATATATATATATATACTAACGATGATGTAAGGCTTGAAACGTGCTACCTTCCAGTTTGCTAATTGCAGGTACAGATCTTTAAGATGTGGTGTTGTGGCTACTATCTGTACTTGCAGTTAGCTATGTTTTCCATTTTGATAAACCAAATTTGTTTTTTAATTTTTAATTGTTTTTTTAAGGCACTAAGTATCAAATTTTACTTGTTAGCATGAGAGATATATAATTTTTCCCTCTTTTGCTAAAATTTGCAATTGTACTATTTTAATTAAGGTTAATGAAATATGCAACCCTTTCTTTCATGTTAATACTATCATTGACGGTTTAATGCTGCGTGCATGTAACTGAAATAATACTAATTTTTTGTTTGTTTATGCCCATAATTATGGACCATTCGGAACTACTTGAAGTAGATACGTACCACCACGGAGTCGATAATGGAAATAACCCGATGACGAGATCTGCAAATGGCCGCCCCAAGGACGTGGAATTAGAAGGTCTAAGGGAGGTTGTACGAAACCAAGGAAGATTTCTGGAAACTCTCCTCAAGCAGAACGCGCTGATGCGGAGGACCATCGAAAAGCTAGTCAATACACCCCTAAACGGAGGTCCAAACGGTTCGGGCTTATCTGCGGACAAAGCATCTTCATCGGATTTTTTGTGAAGGTTAGTCACTTTGTGTTAGAAATAGTAATTCCGTACGCTTTATTACCTCTACTGCGAAAATTCTATTTTTATAATAAACGTTTGTCAATTATATATTACCGCGATATAAAAGGTAATTAATGGATTTTTAATATCTCTGTAATACGTCGTAATTTGCTAATGTTTTTGAAATATTTTATTGTAAGTTTTATGTAAGAAATGTGGAAATGTAGGTAATTGATATTTGAGTGAAGGTTAAACAGAAAAGGGAAACATATATTAAGGTAGAGAAACAGATGTTCTGCCGAAACTGGAGTGACGGATTGTTGAAAATTGCTATCCGCGCGCTCTTGATGTAAAAAGAACACTGGTATAATAATTAATTGAGGCGGAACATAGCGCAAATTCAATGGGATCTTTGTTTGGTACGTTGCATCTTGAGAAACTTTCGTTCAATAATTAATATGAAACTGTTCCAACGTAAATTAATGTTTCTTGTTTTTTATTACTTTTGGAAAACGGGGGTGGTTTTTTGGGAGTAGATACAGTTAGTTTGAAATCGGAGGGGAAGGCAGTTGCGTTTGAAGGTTTGGTTGAGCCGGATCGTTTTGATTTGTTTTAATTAGAAGCTCTCATTGTAAGTCGTGTACATATAAGAAAACTAGAAATGCTAATTCGTTCTTTTCTTTAGTATATGTTTTAAAGTAAAGTCGGCACCGAGTTTTAAACCGCGTATCTTAACTCGTCGTGTTGCTGGTAAAGTGTTTAACTAACGGGAATATATTCAAGTGTAAGTAAGTATTTTTATATACTAAATATCAAATATCTGCTAAAATAAAAGATAGTACAGGGCTCCCTGACTCTTGTGTTCGGGTGAATTGGAATTGTTGTTTGTTGTTTATATTTATATTTGCGTAGAGGTAGGCCTGGCGAGCGGGTATAGGATAGACCTTGGTTATAATTGTAATAGGCACTTGCCGAGTGTTTACTTACTTCCGGGTCTAGATGACCATTAAACATCCCGAATTTTATTTTTACTGTTTTTACTATTGTATAGATGAATGGGTTTCCTGAGAAAGGGACGCTGTATTTTTCTAACGCATTCAAACTTATATATTGGTCATGATATTATGCTCTATTTACAACTTACCCTTGTAAAGCTTTGTTTTAATGATTTTTTTTGTCAGTTTGTTTAAGTAGAATTGTTTGCCTACGAAGGGATTTCTCTTTATATGTAATTTATTGTAACTGTATGTATGTGTTTTGTGCTTTAGTAGTCACTAAACAATGGTGTACGTGTAAATTCTATTTCCTTATGTACTTGCCTTTAGCTTATTACCAGCCATGCAATTTTACTGTTGTATTTTATATGTACCGTAATTTGCCTTATTGTTTTATTTGCTTATTTATTTAAAGACCGGCATGATTGGTTTTAGAGGACCACATGTTTGGTATTACTATTTCTATTCTGGTTTATTTATGACAGAATTGTGGGTGTGACTACATGGTTTTTTTAAACTGTGTTCATGTGTAGCTAAACTGCTTGTTTTATTTATTTTTCTCTTAATGTAACCTATAACTTTTTACACACTTTAACCTGATCTAATGGTGTTTTGTCATTGTTTTTTTTGTGTTATTTGATTTATTAATGTACTTATGCAATTACTTACTTATGAATAAAGTGGGTTTTATTGGTGGTTCTTTCCCACAATAGTGCGTTAACGGGTTGAACCATCGTTGCGCAAAGCTCGTTAATTTTAATTTGAGTAGTTTCATTTTTTTACCTGCCCCACATGATGCAACACTTAACCTCATCCAGCCTATCTAATTCAAATAGCACCTACCACTAGACGACCAATTCTTTTGATCAGATTTGAGGTTTGCGAGTAATAATGTATGAGACTTGTAAATAAATTCTAATGTTTTAATTATTGCCAGGAATGTCAAATTAAGCAGGCAATTAATTTGAGATAAATCATTTTAGCGATTGTTTTGTTCTTAAATTTGCATTATTGCAAATAAGTTCAAATTACACTTTCCAAAATAGGGTACCTGGGGGACGTTACAATAACAAACATTTTGATACGACATTTCTTAACAAAATCCAAATTGCGGCTGAATCGTTATCCTAACCTTTGAATATAAAGTTATTAAGTGCCGACTCAGGAAGTAGTTACATACTTTGCATCATTACCATGCTTCACGAATGAATACTCCCCTAAATTTTGTGTAAATAGTTCTTGTTTGGTCACCCCAGCTAGAAGATAAGAATATAAAACATCAATTTCTTAAACATAATCGTGACTAAAGTGTTATCTGAACTGAGGAATTATACCAGGTAGGGGATAAGTGGGTTAAAGTTGTATACCCAAAATTGGAACTGAGGTAGCTCTTGACTTTGTGTCACTACTGTATTTTACACACGGGTACGTTTTGCTTGGTCTATAAAATGGTCCCTTAGAACCCAAGCTGAAGGGTAAATTTCATAATAAGTAAAGTATTTACTTCGAGGTCCAGGAAAAGCAACAAAGAACCTAGATACCAACAGTTAAAATTAAAATTATGACATACCGTTTCAATTACAAGATTACTTATTTAGCAGACATTTTCTTCTTGTTTATTCAAGTTATTTGTATGCCTATATATTTCAATAGTTTCTCGTTGTAATTTCTCGCGTAATAATAAGTTGTCTTGATAAATTAAATATTTTCAAATTGTATGTTTAAATTTAAATTATTTAACACATGGTCAGCTACGTTTTCTGGATTCGACGTATACTCTCCCACAATAATGAGATAACGTATACCTTCCGAAGCTAATAATAGATTTGAAGCATCTGTAGGTGATCTTAAAAGTTTTTTAATCTTTCTTATAGATTTGAAAATAGCTTTATTTCCATGATAAATTAATATCTTTTCAATTTTATTTGTAACGTTAGTTATGAAAACAAGAAAAACTCCACCACAAAGTGTATTCGAGTACGTTTAACACGTTTAATTATGTTATTAATTTCTATCAGGGAATAACGATTAGCTTTTAGTGATGTTTTTAAATGATGAAATTGATCTTATAAAAATTCTAGAACACAAACTCGTTTCGCTTGACCCACTCGAGCTTCGACTATACTAATTTTTTAACGTGGACTCACATAATGTGGTTATACTAAATTATCAAATTGTTAGAAAAGATTGAACTTACAGTACAGGTGGAGGACTAGCTGTCTACATAAAGTGTGGTTTATCCTTCCAAACAGTATGTTTTGACTTTGAGGTAGCTGGAATACTTATGTGTTAGTATAAAAATTTGTGCCACGCGGTTAATGATTTGTGAACTTTATAATCCAAATACAAAGCAGTAGACAGTAAGCAATTTCACCTATTAATACTACTGGGCTATAGCAAAGCGTTTGACACGTTAAATTATAGCATCTTACTCTCACTATTAAAGTGTATAGGGTTTAGTAAAAGTGCTATTACTTTGGTTTCTATGTTTCTGCCTTTGATATCAAATAATGTCTTTAGATAATATGCAATCACATACTTCCACAAGGATACGTTCTTAGTCCTCTTTTATTCATTATATACACTCTTAATTTCAAAAGCTTTATGCTACTGTAATTATGAAATGTTTGCTAATGATACCAAATTTTTTTGTACTTTTGAATTAAGCAGAATATCAGAAGTAAACACGTTCGTCAATCAGGATTTAGAAGCCTTGGTTAGCACTAGTGCTAATCACTCACTGCAAATTAAACCAAACAAATCTGTGTTAATGATTTTTGGTACCAAGAAAAATTGTGAAATTGCATCAATGCATCTAAAGATTAACATTAATAATGAATTACTAAGATGTGTCTAGATGTCGCTTATTTTAGGGCTTAATTTAGACTCAAATATGAGATTTAAGCAACACATAAACGACTGCATTAGGAAAGCATATGGTAAACTTAAGGTAATTTATGGTTCCAGGCACATTTTAAATCATAGAACGAAGATTATGCTCTGTAACGCTCTAGTACTTTCACATTTTAATTATTGTAATACTATACATGGGCTTTGCATTGACAGTATCGATACCAACGCATTCAAAAAGTTCAATGCTCATGTTTATGTATAATTTAGGGTATCAAAATCAGAGAACACATTCCACATAAACTTAGGGTTGCTGGTTGGTTATGTATGCGCGAAAGGCGCTTGGTCCATGCTGCGTGCCTATTCCATAAAATAATTGTAGCAGAAATTCCACCGTACTTGTACAATCGTATAAGATTTAGAAAAGATGGGCCATCGCGGATTATTAACGGTTCCTATGCACTAAAACCATTTTATTATGAAACCTTTTTCATATAATGTCGCTAAGGTGTACCATTCTGTTCCAACTCATTTAAAAACGAAGCTAACATCTTTAAATACATTTAAAAAATGTTTTATGAAAATGTAAACTTTCACCATTATCACTCATAATAAAATACTTATCTTTTTTGGGGTTTTTTAATGGTGTATTTTAAATTATACAATCTAAACGTTTCGATAACACTTACAGTTATCTTCGTCAGTAGTAATATTTGTTAGAAATTGTTTACATCTTTTTTTAGCAAATTTTTAAACAAATATTACTAGTGACGAAGATAACTGTAAGTGTTATCGAAACGTTTAGATTGTATAATTTAAAATACACCATTAAAAACCCCCAAAAAAGATAAGTATTTTATTATGAAAAATGTTTTGTTCAGTATACATGTTGAACAAATAATGAGGATTGACAATTAAAACAAACATGAATAAATAAATTAAAACAGACATAAATTAAGGATTCTCTCATAGAGTTCATTTATGCTACTATTGTGTATATGTGGTGATCATTGTATAAGTTGTAACCCGCTTCCCTTGAATGAAAAGGGTTTTACTTTATGTTACTTTAATTTGACCCAGGCTAGCTCAATCGGATTTTAAATTAATAAAAAGTCTCGGGATTCGTTTACTTCTACTGGGGTTGATCACAGTGCACAATGAATTATAGTTATATAAGGGTTTTTTATTTATATTAAACCTATTCCTTTTTACATATTAATAATTAGAAATTTATCCTACGAAAAACAATTTTACAACACTATTTACAATAATAACAAAGGAAATCTTCGGATGGGCACCTTGTCTGGGTTATTCTGGACTCCAGTCTACCTTCAAATGACCTATTCGGGACTTGCATTTTAATATATACGAAAAACTAATTAAAACGATTTTTTAAAATTATTTGAATGTTTTAATGCCGATTCTGTATTCAGAAGCTGTACGGGTGCCTACACACAAGTTATCCTAACGGTATCGCCAGGTGGCTTAGAACGGTAATGGGGGTAATGCTCACGCTTGCTCACTAGAAGGTCCACCAGAAAAATCAATACTTTAAAGTATAGTTTATGCGCATGCGATTTGTACATCGAATGAATAAAAGATGTTGATCTGATTTTATACATATTTAAAGAGAATAAATGCAATTTTTCTACCTCTAATTTATGAAATATTATGAAACGGACTTTTATATTTCCTTTTTATAAAATATAAGTTTTACGGTTTATTATTTACAAACGAAGATCCAAATAAAGGGTTTTCTTAACTAATTATTTATATTAGGTAGTTGATTACTTCCACAAATGGATTTCCTGATTATTCTGTCCCAACGGATCTAACTTTTATATGAAATATACGTTACGGAGGAGTTGTATTAATCACAATGATGATTTCTTTACTTAAGATCTTTAAATCTTCAGGAAACATGATATCTTATATATTATTATTAATTTAGTTTATATATTATTATTCATGAAGCAGGATTCCTCCTTTAAGACGGATTTATCGCGAGTTGTGATCGGATATTAAAGCGGTTACTCATGTTTGGCGAGATTAAATATAAAGCTCCCGGGGTACGGATGTAAACGCGGAGCATCTTTATAGAGCGGGGTGATCACGCTGTGATCTATAATCGGCGTCTGTCAGTAATGTTATCTGCGGGTTTCTGGGGCTTCTGGTTTTTTACTTATATTGCCTCGTGGGTGGCGTATTGGGGTTAGGTAGTGTAATAGATGTTGGGTGAAGGATCATTTACAACAATCTGGGACTAACCTGTTGCGCTGTGTAAATGAGACTTCCGGGGGTTGGTAGAATTAAGGCGAGAGCATTTATTTCAAACGAAGTAATTGAAAGATGACTACGGGCTTTCAGTCCGGAGTGACATCGTTCAATCTGCGTAGTAACGTTGTGCAATAAAAACTTACGTGCCTTTAACCTCAGATTACAACGACCAGCATCCCGGTTATAGGGAGATGATTTTCAGGTGGCGTCGTCGAGGTATCTCGACAAATGATGCATGACGTTAACAGATGAATATTATGACAAATGCAAAGGTTGACAGGTCTGCGAAACAAAGTAACGAGACTAAGAGCGGCAGAAGCGAGGTCAGGATTCTTCTTCTTCGGTAGCGCGTCGCGGTTTTTATTGCGGATCCACGGGTTGCGATTGGTTTTTGAGCAGGAAATTAACGTCGGAGGAGATATAACATTCATTATTTTACGATTTCTGCAAAATTTTATTAAAACGGGATAATTAGCAAATAATTAATGAAGGGAAAATTTGGTAAAGGACGCTGGCTCTTTACAAAGTAATTATTCAAGGTTAAATGGTAGAGCAGAAAGCTATTATGTAGCCAACTGAACTTCGCCTTGGGGAGGGGGATCTTAAAAGAAAATTAGGTTTGTTAATATTTGGTAAACCATATAGTTTTGGAGGAAGACTTCAGAGCTAGTTAATTTCATTTTTGTTTCTTCAAAATAGAAGATATTTAATAATCTTTGGGTTTCAAAACAAACTTGTTTATGAGATCCTTTGGCAATTCACGATATGTTTGTGGTTCCAATAATTGTTCACTTTATATTTATAACCATTGATACTTAAAATAGCTAGTTTTCAGCCTTGTTAAATTTCTTAAACAGTAAAATAAGTAAACTGTTAGTAAAAGTTTTAGGACTAAACTTTACTATACAGACCCGTTGACTCCTAACACTTTTCTCGTTTTCTGATTTAAAAAATATCGCCTAAGAGTTCGCTCTTTCTTGATTTTAGTTCTCGGCCAGAAATTTAAGTACTATATACGGAGTAGTACAATGGCAACAGTTTCTTACCTAAATTTTACATCTCATTGTTTAATAGGTTTAATATCATGTCTAATTTTAACAGAACAAAATCTTAATGAACGCATAGTTCATTTTTACATTTATTTTTACCAAACTATAGCATATCTCATTCACATTAAGGCGTAAGTTAATACATCAGTGGTGGGTAGTGAGCTACTGATATAAATAACAGTCCATTGTATTGCTTATACACCTTTTGTTACACTGTAATTCAAATTACTACCGGTTAAAAGTTTTTCAACACGCTTACAATGTAGCAAATCGTGTTCAGTTTAATGTAATAATTTGCAGATAAAACTTCTGAATTCTATTACAATTTTGATTTATTTTGTCAAACAAAAAAAAACAAATTTTAAAAGTATAAGTAAATTTTACTATATACTGAATTGCAATAAATTAAATATTTTCATATTATTATTTCCAAAGGAAAGACTTAGACCATATTACTACAATATAATAAGACGTATTTTAGATTTCAGGGTTGATTACATTTAATTTTGCATAGAGATTTAGATTGCAGCGTTCATTCTTTTTATAATTACTTAAGAACTATACTCTTATTATATTATTATACTACCAAACACGTAGTTGTATGGCAAGCCATTCTACTATATAATAAACTTTTTAAGTATTAAAATAATAATACACGCCTTATTTAAAATAAAAATGTAGATATATTAAAAACATTACTGTTATGTCTACTCATAAAACTAATGAATCAAATTTATGTCTACACATAAAATTAATTTGAAATACACATGCGAGGATAGGTAAAATACTGAATTATAATTGTCTACACATAAATTTAATTCATATTTGTTATTACTCGAAATAATAATAATATATTTTTATGTCGCGACATAATAATACGAAATGCTATTTTGTTGAACTAATCCGAATGTTATAACTATTATATGTTGTAGTGTAAGAAAAATTTATAACTGGAATAGTTTATAATTAGTTTATTTACTGAAGTATTATTATGCCACGAAATAATTTTTATTTTATTTTGCCACCATAATGTTCTTTATACGCCCCCAAATGCGGGCGTAATGTGGTCTTTATAGCACGGAAATGTCATATTTGCTAAGCAGCATGATTGACAGCAAACACATGACATGATATGTCACGTAAGTTTAAAGAATTATTGAAACAACAACCTTACTATACAACCTTTATTAATAAAAATAATATTAATGAAACTTATTCTTCATAAAAATTGAAAATACAGTTGGATGGATTTGAAATTGTAACTCCAGATAAGCCAACACCAAAACTGACAGTTCCTTCGACGTTTTGTGGTATACTTATAGCTGCTGTACCAGTAATGTTCTGAGCAATTTTAATTTTATTTTGCAGAGAATTCTCTACATATGATTCGGCTACTTTATCCGATCGCCATCCACCAATTTGGTTCAGTGCCCTTGTATCACCGCCGCTTTCTGCAAAGACCGTCGCCGCACTCCTGCGAAAGCAGTGCCCTGTGTACTTATGGGCATCCGGTAGATTGAGGAACTCTGCTATTATCCTCGGCATTTTGCCTAAGGTGTTTTTCCCAACAGTCTGAGCACTACATTTGCCATTATGATACGACAAAAACAAGCTGTCAATTTTAGTATGTTCCGGTCGTAATGCTGCATATTTTCGGTACAAAGAGACGTAATCAACCAATCCATCGTTTGGTAAAATTGTAAATTGTCTCGAAGTATAAGTTTTGGTTTTTTTGATCTTCACTAATAGCACTGATCCCTCAGTTGTTACGTCCTGTACAGCCAAATCGTGCGGTTCTTCGCGACGACATGCTCCAAAAATACCAAAGGCTGTGACAACCTATAAAACACAATAATTTTTATAATGAGAATTGGAAAAAAAACTAAAATCGTTATACCTTAACTAACAAGTACGTATGATCAGGCGCCTTCAACACGAATTCTTCAATTTGATGCCGTTGCAATACATAGAACTTTTTAACTTGATCACCTACAGAATTATTCTTCATGAATTCTGTGAGCATGGAAAAACGAGATATATCAAAATCTTCCTTCAACTTGAACATCTTTTTCAATTTAGAATATAAACACCACAGTGACGACGGCTTATAGATCTTTGACTGCAAAAATAGATATTTATTGAATAGAGATAATTGACTAATGTATATATATACAATCCCTTACCATTTGAGACAAATATGCCATCAACTTTTTCATCAACTTTTTCTGGACACATTTTTGTGCTCCGCCACGCGCAAAACTTTTCGTACTCTTTTATGTATAAATATTTCGATTTACTTGGAATTATTTTTGCCTGGTCGGCCTCAAATTCATCTAAAATTTCTTGTGAATAAGTTTTTGCGTTTTCACCTTCCATTTTAGAATGCAAATTATTTATAAACAAACAGTACCTTAGCAACAATTTAGCAATATCACAGTATCTTAGTAACAACAAATTAGCCTACTGTCGACTTTATTTCACTGCATTTGCATTTAAAAACTTGCCGAAAATATTGAATCTTTTTAAAATTTTGTTCCAGTTTCATGGTGCAAAATAAAATAAAACATTGTATGTACCACGGGCATAATTGTAGATTATGGCTCTCAGGAATATAAAACTAAAATTTAACATTCCCTCGAGCCATAATCTTCTGATTATGCCCTTAATACATAAATATCTATAATATATCCTGGTAAATTATTATTATACCTGGACATACATGTAATTTTGAATTATTATTTTATTAAACAGTAAATACGCCAATTGCAATTATATGGTCATAATTGTAATACGATGAAGTGTAAGTTTAGTAATAACATACTATTTATTTTAAATTATTATTATGTACATAATGCTAATTTTAGAATTAATAGTATATACATAATATTAATTCCCAAATTTTTATTAAATATGACATTTTAAGGTTTGAATTATTATGCAGATAATTTTAATTTGTGAATTATAAGCGTGGCAACGCTGACACAAAATGAGGTGTGGCGCTAATTGAAACAGCCAAACAGCTTGGTTAGTTTACATTTAAATCTTAGAATATAGAATATTTTATATTCTAAAATTTAAATACTATACATTCAAAGCTATTTCCTATTGGTGCGCACTCTAAGTTACTCTAAGTTACCGTCAAGTTATCTCACAGTGTTCCCAAACGTATCTGCGCGGCATTGAATTAATTATGTACAACATTTTAATTCATCAATTATTATTATGTACATAATTTTAATTCTCCAATGTATTATTATGCACATAATTTTAATTCTGAATTATTACTATGTACATAACAATAATTTCTGAAGAACAATTCGAATATTATTTAGTAGAATGAGTTATTTTCTTTAACCATAACTTTAATTCGTGTAATTACTATTATGTTATCACATAATAATAAATGCAGAACTAAAATTATGACTAGCCTGAATAATAATTTTGTTAATTTTTATTATATCATGACACAAATTTATTTAATTTTTGTAATAACTATTTACACTCGACGTAATTCTTTTTATGATATTAAATAGCAAAATGTCGTGCCATATAGTTACTTAAAACTGTTCTACATTAGTATTTAATGAAGTACTCTTTTGTTTACAGCATTGGCATATTTTTCATGATATGCAAGAATGGACCACGAGATAGAACTTTTTGTCAAGTCACTCCAACTGTTTGTAGCTGAGTGACATTTGTTTATTGTAATTGCTATGTAAATAATGTTTTTGGATCTAAATGCAGTCCTTAAATTCGAAAGGATATATTGTGTTAGCAACAATAGTATGGGTGTAGCTGTAACCTTAATGGAATTTGTTTGGGAAGCCTTCACGCACGGGCTGGTATAATTACAAATATTTGGTGGTTTTAAATTACATAAAGCAATAACTATGGTTCTCATTTCCTATATATATATATATATATATATATATATATATATATATATATATATATATATATATATATATATATATATATATATATATATAGTAAAATCGAAAGATTGTGTAAATTTAACTTCATAGGGTAATTTTTCCTACTGCAAGACCGTATCTATTAAAATGTACACGATTTCCAGGAGAATCAAATGGTTTTACTAGTTTCTATAATAAATGTTGCTCTTTCATATTTGGATTTCAGAATGCTGTTTTCACGTTTATAGATATTTTCAAATTGCACATTTCCGTTCTGTTGACTTTCACTCGAGTTATAACAGATTTTTGTTTAAGAAAGTGACATCACTCGAACTAATTTAATGTTTAAAATCTTTATGCAAATTAAATATACGTTTTCTAAAAGTGCTTGTAGATGAATATACAGAGTATGTCACGACGGGCTGAGTCGATATGTATATGGAAAACTACTCAAAATTTTTTTTTAAACTTGTATGCAGGGGTTATTTAAAAAATCTGGTTTAACTAAATTATTTCCAGTTTTATGCAGCTTCCGGTTATGCCGGAGGTAGACCCTAACTCTGTTATTTCAAATGGAATATACTAATTTTTAGTATACTTTTAAAATCTACGTAAAATTTAAATGTTAGTTTGCAAAAAGGATCCTATGTCTAAAATGCAATGCAACTTTTTGAGTTATTTTATTTTTTCAAAATTTTTTACAGATGCACCTGTTCACAAAAAAATATAACTCCTCAAGGTACAAGCGAGCTAGGCCAAATATTTTTTAATACTTGCACACATCGAACTTATAGCTTACAAAATCTTACAAAAATCATTTAAAAACTGTACAAGGTGTTCAAAAAATGGCGTCAAAGTTTGCTATTTCAAAAATTCAAAAAGTTAATTTTTTTAATAGCAAAGCTATTTTTTTACTGCATTAATGGATTCTGGGCTAAAAAATAAGGAGACTTTGTAAATATGTCCTTATTCCTAAATTTTATACTTTTTGTACAATCCTGAAAAAAATCTACATTTTTGGTAAATAATCTAAAAATTAATTTTTGGTTGGCTTTACTTGAAACGAATCAATAATAAACAAATTCTATCGTGTCAACAAACACTTCCCGCATAAAAAAGTGTTACCTGTAATTATGTTTCGTTTAGGTTTTAATAATGAAGATTATTTTAATTTATTGGTAATATACGGAGAATGTGGAAAAGTTATTAAAAGAAGTTGTGAAACGTTTTGTGCGCGATATCCGAACCGGCGAAGCCCAACTCATACACCCTGACGCAACTTATTTACAATTGTAAAACTTATGGCCCATTTGTTGGAAAACCGAAAAAAAATAAACCCATAGTTGACAAAGAAGCTATCGAAATTACGGTTTTGGCATATTTTAGAGCACATCCTGAAAATTCATTAGCTGATGCCGAAAAAGATCTGAGAATATCTGCAAAAAGTGTTCATCGAATTTCGAAAAAAACACAAATGTAATCCATGTTCATATAAAGTAACTCAAAATTTAAGGCCAGGTGATAGTGTAAAACGAATAAATTTTTGTGAATTTATACTAGTTAAAACCCAAGAAGATGAAAGTTTTTTGAACAAAGTAATTAGTACGGGTGAAGCAAAATTTCATAAAAATGATATGTTTAACCGATATAACTCTCATTATTCGAGTGATGTAAATCCACATCTCATTCGTGTAAGGCAATACCAAAGTCATTGCAGTTTTAATGTTTTTTCCGGAATAAAAAATAATGGTGTGCTAACGGCACATTTTTATAATGAAAATTTAAATGGTAAACTGATTAGAGATTGTAAATCAATTTTTGCATTAAAATTTTTATTATTTTAGTCGAAAGATACCTTGAAATTTTAAATGATCATTTACGACTGCTAAATTTGAATTGGAACCAGTTGTGGTACCACGTCAAAATAGTGCGTTGGTAAATATTTTTTTGGAATTAGACTTTGTTGTTTGGGGTCGTATAAATTATATAGTGTATGCTATGCCACACACAACAAAGAAGATTGCCAGGAAAAAGTTCGAAATGCATTTTGATCTCGAAAACGAATTGATAAATGTTTAGACGTTCGAGCATTTATTATAATTTAAAACTTTCTGTTTTTGTTTTAAAATTTTATATTTAATGTAGTTAATTTATAAAAATAATCATTACTTCAGTTTCTCTTGTTATAACTGTTTCAATTACAAGTTTGGTTTTAAACACAATTATTTCGATGCTTTATTTTGAGTATGAAGTACATACATTGTTTTATGCGTACTACGTAAGTCTTAGTTAAGTAGATAGCATTTGTTTATTACTGATTTATTTCAAGTAAAGCCAACTAAAACTTAATTTTTAGTTTAATTACCAAAAATGTAGATTTTTTCAATATTGCACAAAAACTATAAATTTTAGGAATAGGGACATGTTTACAAAGTCGCCTTATTTTTGTAGAAGAATCCATTACATGCAGTAAAAATAGAGAAAAAATAGAGTAAAAAAATTAACTTTTTGAATTTTTCAAATTACAAAATTTGACACCATTTTTCGAACACTATATAATCTTTTAATATATTTTTGTAAGATTCTATAAGCTGTGAGTTCTAAGTGAGTAAGAATTAATAAATATTTAGCTTGGCTCGCTTGTACCTTAAATTATAAATTTTGAAAAAAATAGAATAACTCAAAAAACGGTGCATTTTAGGCATAGGACGCTTTTCACAAACAAAACATTTTGAGTAGTTTTCCATATACATATCCACTCATCTCGTGGCGACAAACCCCGTATAGTGCTATTACGAAACGCTGGATGGGTGCAGGTGAAGAATAAATTTCTCAAGCTCTGAAACAGAAAATAAATTATATCAATTGCGGCCGAGCTTTCTTGTCTTTAAGCTACTAGAGAAGTCATATGTTGGTGCACTAAGTTACACATAAAGTGAACCGTCCAGTTTCAATCGAATACTACGCGCACGCGCACACGCACACGCACGCACACGCACACGCACACGCACACGCACACGCACACGCACACGCACACGCACACGCACACGCACACGCACACGCACGCCCACCCACGTACGCACGCACGCACGAACACACGCACGCACGCACGCACGCACTCACGCACGCACGCACACATTCATTCACACATTCATTCACACTCACACACACACACACACACACACACACAACATATATATATATATATATATATATATATATATATATATATATGTTGTTTTTAGTTTTCCGGCTGCTCTATTTCTCATTGGTTTCTCGGGTGTTGGACTGCGTACTGTACAGTTAGAGTAACAAGGAATACAAGCCGAAAGTTAGAAAGCTGAAAATGATAGATGTCACTGTCGAAACGTTGTCGTCTCATACAGACTAAAAGTAAATATATATATATATATATATATATATATATATATATATATATATATATATACGCTTGCTATCATTGTGACGGTAGTTTCCGATGTGTAGTCTTCACTATGAAGAGAAGGGTATTTACTGCGCTTGTACAGTAATGAAAATGGACGTTCACTGCTCATTGCAAATAATGTAAGCTTGTCTAGTGCTGATTACTGCATCTTTGTTTATTTATTAGTTTTGTGGTAAAAGTTTAGTTTTATTTTCTCAAAAAATTGTACCTATTTTGAAAAAATAATTATGATGCACATATTGCGGCGTGAGCACTGAACAAAATTTTTTTATGTGTAGTGCTCACTGATGCATGGCAAAAATACAAATTTCATTATTTTGCTATTTATTATAAATAACATACGTAAATAAAATAAAAACAGCATTCGTGCTATAAAAAAACTTAAAAACTTTGACACAAAAGGACAAAGGTGAAATCAAAATTGTTTTGAATAATAAAATAATCTGGTTTGGTTTTATCAGGTCTACAAATTGTTGTGAAATTCCTGAAAGCAAGGTTCTAGACACAATCCCGGCTAGCAGCAATATCCTCATGACAATCCTAAGAAAACCTTCATTTCATTTTTGTCGACTGCTTCCAACGACTAGTGGTCCTTGTGGTTCATTTAGAGAAAAACATTCTCCGTAGGTATTTGTTTCACTCACCAAAATGTCAAAAATATTATCATCGGCAAGGAGATAGAAAAAGTCAAAAGGTTTACCGTAACCGGGTACAGGGATTTTCAATTCTTGTCGTGCAGTAAATGGAATGTTTTTTAGCACAGGCGGATTTTCAACACACTGTAAAATATGATCTACTACTGCATTATCGTGATCGGAGTAGGCCATGTCGTCTTTATTAGGGCGTTCAGAAAATTATTCCGCAACCTCGGTGCCGCCACTCCACTCCCTTCCGTAGTACTCGAACGGTTCTTCCTCCGATTCAAACAAAAATACCAATTCGATCATTTATTGTTCAGTTAGTCCTTTTTAGCGTATTGGTGCAATAAATAGTCGAACTCCCGAACCGAGTAGTAATATTGGCTTGTCGACGTCGATACGTATGCGCACGGGCACCTCTATAAAAATGCTCATACCGAGACTGAGTCGGCATGAGCTGTCAACGTGTTAAAAATAAAATCACCAGCGTAGCAATGATACAAAATGCAAATAGAGGTAAACGACTAGATGACATTGAAAACTACATTCGCAGGAGGTATTTATTTTTGTACGGGATTCCCGAGAAAAATAATGAAAAATCTGAGGAACTGCAATGTATAGTGTTAAAGGTCTTGAATAATTGGAATATTCCTAACTGCGTAATCTATTCTAGTCACTTTGACCTGTTTCACAGACTCGGTATCGTCAAAAGGGATAGCCAAAAAATCGCCCTATAATATTCAAGTTTATTCCTGGGATCTTAGTAGATGTCGACGTGTATAGTCGTTATTGCATTCCAATAAAGTGTTTGCTTTTTTATTATGTATTATAATTGGAGTTACAAATTATTTTCTTTTTTTGCGTTAACCTTTTTTTCCTAACCACAAGCATTTGACTTACGGGGAAGTTTTTCATGTAATCTACCTAGCTATAAACACAAGGAGTTAGAGGACAATTAAAATTTTATTTTTCAACGTAAGAACAATTAACAGTAGCACACTTGTTCTAACGTTTTTCTAATAACGCTATACTTTCGAAAAAACATTTCTTTTGTAATTAAAAAAAAGTACGACTTCACGTCGTTTTCCAAGTCATTATTAGATAAAAGAGACGCCTTCTTCAGTGTTTTTGAGTTTTTAACAGAGATAAGTCACAAGAAGCGAGGTCGGGACGGTAAGGTGACTCATTTTAGACTTATGAAACTGATATAAAAGTGACTAACGTTAAGCGATTGGAACAAACTTGGAGATGACACTGTAAAATGTGGCCAAAAGTTGACAAGAAAAAAAAGAGAACTCCCCTCATATCTTTGATCCACTAAATTTGTTAAATTCATTTATATTTTTTGTTTATTTTAGGGTTACTAGCAATTGCATATAATTTAATTTAATTTTTACGAGATTTGATCTTAGTTAATTTTCTGTACGTACATTAGCACTTATTAAAATCCTTTTTGTTCATGCTAGTACACTGCCATCCCGATTAGTCTTCATTTGCTCATATTAATTTCAGGTTTTTATTTGCAAGCATTGAGGAGATAATAATTGTGCGTATGAACCAAAGATTCGACTTATTAACTTTGACTGAAGCTTGGCCAAATAAAAGCAGCAATAATGATGATGTAATCATACAGAAATACATATGATCGTATAGGAAGAGGTGGGGGAGTGGGAATCTGTAATACCGTTGTAAATGAAATAATCGTTACTAGTCAATCGTCGAGGAACTATGTGTAAGGGTAACTATCAATAGCTGTGATAGTATGTAACGGAATCTTAGAAAGTTTAGAAAACAATCATCTGATTTCTTACCACTCAGGAACCTTTGTTTGGCCTTGGTGATTTTAATGTCTAAATCTGATTTATTTAATTTTAGTCTCCTTAGCAACTGCATTGAGGGTTACAATTTTAAACAAGTGATTGATATTCCCACTCGTATAGCTTATAACACTGGAACATGTCTCGACTTAATTCTAGTCACACGCGACTTCGTAGTGGGTAGTATTCACACTGTCAGTATGGATAATGTATGTGACAACGAACTGGTGTGTTGTTCTCTTATAATTAAGAAACCCCCAAAATCATCAATGTATGTATACACCAGAAACCTTAGAAGTATTGATTATATTGATTGTTCCTTGAATGAAGGGTTCATATTTGGATTACTCGATAGATTCGCTGTAAGAGTTCCTCAACTAGGTCTGATGAAATAACCTTAGAAATGTTCACGCTAGGCCTTCCCCTTGGTATACCTTACATGACTCATATAGTTAATTCATGTAATTTCACTCTTGTTGGAGATTATATATTACCCATATCAAAACTGAAAAACCTTAAGGCTTCAATGAACTCAGATCGGTTAGCATTTTGCCTACATTATCAAAAACGTTGAGCATTTTCTTACAAGGCAGCTAAATGACTGTTGTATTTCTGAGAATAGGCAATCAAGATTTAGATTGACACATAGTTACTGGACTCATTGGAACACCATATATCATGAGCAGCATTAAGGTTCTGCGGACTAAGCATAAGTGCAATAGCCCTAAGTGGTAATTACTTATCTGATCGAACTCAAAGGGTAGCTGTCGGTGATAATACGGCATCTCTTAAGGATTTAACATCGGAGGTCCCCGAAGGTCGCCTTCTATTCTCACTTTGTAAATGCACTATTCCGTATTGTATTACTTCATATAGTATTTATTCATACGCGGACGATGCATAACTGTATCGGTCCTTTCACCCTGACGATGTTAGTGAACGGATCCGTTCTCTAAATGCGGGTTTGAAACATATCTTACAGGGTTCCAAAGATCATTCTTTGTATTTAAATCCACAAAAATGTAGAACTAGGCTTTTCGCCTCTGATGTTAATCATGATAAACTAGGTGTCTTACAACTGCAAATCGAAAGTGAATCTATCCTTTTTGTAAACAAAGCCAGACACCTTGGTGTTATTTATGATAGCAATATAAACTTTTCGGCTCACATAAAAGTACTGTTTCAACGTGTCTATTTGACGTCCATACGAAAAAATGTTTGTACGAATCTATAGTCCTTTCTCAACGTGACTTCTGTGATGTGCTATAGGGACCCCTTCACTCCCGTGTTGACGTTTAGCGGATCCAAATACTGCAAAAATTCTATCTCAGGTTAACATCAATATACACGATATCGATTTAGAACTGCACATGAGTGAGTGGATGTAGGAAGGTTAAATGTGGGTGAACAAGACATTTACATAGTGCATAGTTATACCATCAAGATATTCATTCTCATTTATCTTCTTCCTCTACCACAAAATTGCTTTTCAAACTGACCCACATCATTTAAATTTGCACCATTGCTTACCTACTCACCGTTCCTGTTCACGGCTTTGAATTTTTAAGAAATCTTATGCATATCCGTTTGCAAGAATGGTTAACATACTACTTCATTCCTGTGTGTCATTATCGTATAAACCCATTAAAATAAGGTTCAAACAGTACCTCACCTTACATAATAACCGCCTGTAGTGTATGTGTGTATGTATGAGTACATCTTTCATTACGTTTCTTGTGCGTATCTTAGTCCTCGCAGGTTTCACCGACTTATCGTTACTATAAATACATGTGTATCTACTTATAATCCCCATGATATATTTTATGATATTTCATGTCCACTTTATTTTCTTCCGCGCCTATTATTAACTTAAATTGGTTAAACTTGAAAATCGGGAAACGTCATAGGATTGACCGAAATTTCAGTTACACCTTTTTCCTTACTAATTCATTAATTAAGATCATTTCATAATATTGCTCGATATTAGAAATAATTTATTGTCCAATGTAGGTATGGAAGCAAAGATATATTGTACACACACGCGCACGCGCACGCACACGCGCACGCGCACGAGCGCGCACGCGCACGCGACGCGCACGCGCACACACCCACACCACACACACACCCACACCACACACCACACACACACACACACACACACACACACACACACACACACACACACACACACACAGACACACACACAGACACACACACAACACACACACACACACCACACCACACACGACACGCACACGACACACGCACACGCACACGACACACGACACATACGACACGACACGACACGACACGACACACGACACACGCGACACACGACACACGACACACGACACACGACACACACCACACACGACACGACACGACACGACACACGACACACGCACACACGACACACGACACACACGACACACGACACGACACACACGACACACGACACGACACACGACACACGACACACACGACACGACACACGCACACACGACACAGGACACACACGACACGACACACACGACACACACGACACACACGACACACAAGACACACGACACGACACGACCACGACACCACGCACACACACCACACACCACACACCACCACACACTCACACACACACACACCACCCACACTACACACCACCACACTCACACACACACTCACACACTCACACACTCACACACCACACCACACACTCACACATCACACTCACACTCACACACACACACCACACATCACACACCACCACACACACACACACACACACACACACACACACACACACACACACACACACACACACACACACACACACACACTCACCACCATCACCACACACACACTCTACTCATGCACTCACACACTCGACACCGCGAGTTGACAGACCCGCGAGTTCGTACCTGTCAATTATCAATTATATAATATTATATAATAGTATATAATATTATATAATTTGTGTTAGAGGTGTAATATTAATTGATTATTGATTACGGTGTTTATAAAGGGTTTTAAGTTTGTTCAATGTCCGAAAAAATGGATAATTTTGAAAATATATTGGAAATTTTTATAAATGTGACTGAGAAGAGCGGGAACCTTCGTCATGATTTTAGACAAGATATCCACGAATCAGTAAGTAGTTTAAGGAAGATATTTAATAATTTAAGTAGAGAAATAGAGAAACACTTTAATATCGTTAAACTGGAAGGAAAGTTAGCAGAAAGAGATTTAAAAGAAAGTGATGACAATTTAAATGTCAGTGACTTGTCAACGAAAATTCAAAATTCATTTTCATATGCGGATGTGGTAAAAATCGAACCTAAAATGATTAAAGAATATAAAGCAATTGTAACTACGAAGCAAAATGAATCATCAGAAAGTGTTAAAGATTATGTACAATGTAAAATTAACCCAGTCAAAATTGGAGTAGGAGTAAATTCTATTAAAACGTTAGGAAACGGAAAAATATTGATTAAAACCGACTCAAAGAAAGATATTGAAATTATTTGTGATAATATTAATAAATGTTGCGCGGATAAATTAGAAGCGAAGGTTACTCAACTTAGAAAACCCCGTTTAATAATTTTTAATATTCCAGATTTTATTACATTAGACAACTGCATGGAATCTTTGCTAGCTCAAAATTGTTGTCTAAATATTAATGAAAATGAAATTGAGGCAATGTTTATTTTTCAAAATCATACTAATAAAACTAAAAATTTAATTATCGAAGTTAGTCCTCAAAACCGAAAGTTATTATTGATAAATAAAAAAATTAAATTGGGATGGAAGGTATGTTTTATGGAAGACTATATAGGGTTAAGACAATGTTATAATTGTTTTAAATTTAACCATACAGCAAAATTTTGTAAAGGCAAATGTACTTGTCCTTTATGCGGAGAGAATCACATGGAAAAAGAATGTAATATTACTAGCAAAGAAGATTTTAAATGTTCGAATTGTATAAATTATAATAGATATAGTAGAATTGGTAACGTTCAAATTAATCATAGTACTAAAGATAGAAATTGCCCTTCACGTTTAGCTTTTAATAAAAAAATTAAAGAATTTACTGATTATTAATTATGACAGATAATAATAAACAAATAAATATATTGAATAAAAATTTAAAGTGTTACCAATTAAATATGCAGCACTCAAGAACGGCGTCTGCCAATTTAGTAAATTTGATTAGTGAAAATGGAATTGATATAGCGTTTCTTCAAGAGCCGTATAATATAAATAATAAAATAGTTGGTTTACCGATAAATTATAAAATTTATTGTAATGGAAATGTTAAAAAGAGAGCTGCTATTGCGATAACTAATAGTGAAATAAGTGCAATATTAATAACACAACTTTCCAGTGAAGACTTGGTCGTAGTAGAAATTACATTTAGAGACTCCAAATTTTGTTTAATAAGTGCTTATTTTGATATTTCTTTAGATATTGAAATAAGTTTACACAATTTAACCAAAGCTTTATATTTTTCAAGCTCTAAACATGTTATAATAGCTATAGCAATGCTAGGTGTAAAAGATGGAATGATGTTTTGACTAACTCAAGAGGAAAAATCATGGAAGACTTCTTAATTGTAAATGATCTTTTAGTTGTAAATAATAATCATAATATTCCAACGTTCTCAACTATTAGAGGAAAAAGTTGTATTGATTTGACTGTTGTGAACAATTTTGCGTGTAATTATATTATAAATTGGAAAATTGGTGAAGAAGAAAGTTGTTCAGATCATTCTTTAATAAGTTTTAGTATTTCTAATGTCAATCCTGTTTATATTAGTGATAAGAACTGTAATATTAGATTTATTGTTCAACAAGAGGATTGGAAAGAGTTTGATCGACATTTAACTGAACAATTTTTTAACCATTTAAATTGTGAATCCGTTAGGAACCTAGACTTAGAGTTAAGTAATAAGGTCCACAGTGCTGTTGATTTTGAAGAGTGTATAAAAGAATATAGTAATGCTGTTAATGAAGCCTGTATACGATCCTTTAGAATTTCTAATTCAAGAAAAATATTTAATAAATACAAATCTGTTCCATGGTGGTCTGAAAATTTAACATCACTAAGAAAAAAAATGAACGCGTGTAGAAGAATATATCAAAAAACGATTTCAAATGAAGAGTTAAGAATGCAAAGAAAATTAATTTATCACAATGAAAAGCAAAAATATCAACGTATGATTAATCAAGAAAAATTGAATTCTTGGAAAAAATTTTGTAACTTAATAGGAGACATAAATCCTTGGAATTCTATTTACAAAATTGCTGCAGGAAAATTAAAAAAAAATGTTATATTAAGTACAGTTTTAAAAATTGATGGACAATTTACCAATGCTGATAACACTTTTGATTATATGATGGATTATTTTGTCCCAAAGGATATGGTAGAAGATGACAATAATTATCATAAGAATATTAGAATAGAAATAAATGAGAGATTAGATGAAAATAATGATTGTGAGTTTAATAAATTAGAAGTTAAAGAAATTATTGATAAATTGAAAAGTAAAAAATCACCTGGCCCAAATGGTATAACTAATGAAATTATGTGTGAGGTTTCAAAATGTTCCCAAATTTTATAACGAGCATATACAACAAATGTCTTAAAAATTCTTATTTCCCCAATGAATGGAAAAATGCATTAATTATCCCGATTTTAAAACCAGGTAAAGAAAACTCTAATGATGTTTCTAAATTTAGACCTATAAGCCTTTTAAATGTAGAAGGAAAAATTCTAGAAAAACTTTTAATTAACAGAATTATGCACCACGTAAATAAAAACAAATTACTAAATTCAAATCAATTTGGTTTTATTCCTCAAAAATGTACTTTAGATGCTCTACATTTGGTTAGAAATTTTATTAACAAAAATCTCAATATTAAAAAAGATGTTGCAATAATAAGTTTAGATGTTAAAGGGGCCTTCGATTCTGCATGGTGGCCAGCAATTTTTAAAGAATTAAAAGATATGAAATGTCCTTCTAATTTATATTATTTAACAAAAAATTATTTCTGTGATAGAAGTGCTACTTTATACAATAATAAAAAAATTATTAGAACTATAAGTAAAGGATGTCCGCAAGGTTCATGCTGTGGACCTGGTTTTTGGAATCTACAGTATAACTCTTGCTTAAATATTAATTTTACTAAAAAAACTCTAGTAATTGCTTTTGCTGCTGATTTGTTAGTTTTAGTCAGTGGTTCAAACTTTAGGGAAATTGAAAACTATAGCAATATTGAAATTCAAAAAATTATTAACTGGGCAAATAATAACGAAATCACATTTAATGAAGATAAATCTAAAGTTTTATTTATAACAAAAAAAAGATGTAAAAACGTTACAATTAACATATATCTAAACAATATTGTTTTACAGCAAGTTCATTATTTAAAATAC